>KE505346.1:74559-92153 GCA_000441515.1 Elaeis oleifera
ACTACTACTACTACTACTAGTAGTATATATATATATATATATATATATATATATATATATATATATATATATATATATATATATATGATTATCGACACTAAATATAACATTTGGGGACAAACACCATGGGAGTATAACATGGAGCTACCTACAAGTCCCTATAGATTTTGGGATGAAAGTTGGGAATTTCTAATGCTATTATTGATAAAATATGCAAAAGAAGGAAATCACCTTAAAAATGCACCTATGTGCTTCTATCCATGTGAATTGAGCTCTTAAACATCCCAAAAGAACTGAACTTCATTTATTACACTGAACCCATTCTAAATGCCCTAAGACAAAATAAAGTGACTGTGTCTTGGATACAAAACCATTAGAAAATCAAAATAAAGATATTTGGAATTTGGAGATCAAATCACAAATTTTGAAGTGACAAAAATTTGCATAGAGTGGATGGATTTGGGAAAGCAATAATCACTAATAACGACAAGGTTTCTTTAGCAATGTTAATGTATTTCTTATCAAGGGCTTTTCCGAAGAAACTTCTCTCTTTTTTTTTGTTGGGGGTGGGGAGGTAGGCATGCACTGAAGATGGAAATGAGCTGAAACTAAGCATGAACTTGATATATTTCCATTTAATAACAATCATGGAAATAGTTATAATACAATATTCATCCAGTTTATTGCTTGGCCAAACAACATCTCTTCCAAATATTCAGGCTAAATACTGCACATTGACAAATCAAAGTCTAAACAAGTTTATGCTATATATGTCCCCCATAAACTGGTCATAAAGTCTGCCAACTAGAAAACATATTTACAATATTTCAATACTGAGTTGCTGCTTGCTAGAAGTATGTCTATAAGAGGAGTTATCTAAGTTGCAACAGCATAAGCATAAACTTCAGTAGATTATAAAAGAACTGACTTGAATAATATCATCATCTTTATAGTCCTTCCGCTCATTCTATTATCCACCATTGCTGGTAATCAAGTAATATGTAATGATCTGAGGCAGAAAAGTGCAAATGATGTATTCAAGAAATCATTTCCAAGGCAAGGGGAAGTAAATTTACCTGCAAACACAAAAGACATAAATATCAACTAGGTGAAAATGTTACGTTGCTCATCTGTCCAAGAAATTACATAGCATGTAAAGAATAAGAGTCAAAGTGACATAAACTGTTGCAGTTTTTGTTATGCTTTATCCTGTAATTAACAAAAGCATGTTTTTAAGTATCCATTCTAGCTGATCTGTGCCGACTGCACATAACTTGCAGGACCAGTACCAGCACTCAACGTTGGGTTGGTAGCAGGTGTGCCAAATCATGTCAATCCATGCCAAACTATGATGGTTCAGTGCATTTCGGTAATGTTCAATATTGCACCAAAAGTCCTTTTTCTCTTTATCCTGCATCCCATGCGGCACCGGCCACTTCCCACCATTTCCACACTAGGAACACTTAAATCATCGACACACAAGCAAATGAAAGATGAGGTTGACAATTATGTTCAACACATTGACTTTCATTAACTCAAAAAACTTATGGAGATTATTTTATGAGCAAAATCTATGTTTTTTTAAGGGAAAAAAAGAACGGTCATCAAAATTAGATAGCTACAGTTACATAATAAAGTTTGTTTAGTTTTTCAATTTCATAGTTTAAATACCAAGGTCAGAAAGCTACTAGGCACCAAATCATCCAAAAATCAAAATGTTGTAGTAATCTCAAATTTCAGTAAATTAATTGTAGAACATTGTTTCCACATGTTATCATGTCATAATAAAAGCATCTGTATGATTATTTAATTGATGATTCTTGAAACTCCAAATAACTCAAGAATTACATCTAACTACATGAAAGTTATCCACTTTTGCCTTGATGACTGGAAATTATCTAGCATGCGTCTCGCCTTAAGCATTCTAAATGTCCAATATTTTAACGACTGACACTTCTGATTGTTTTAATGGTTGTGCAACCATTGTACATCAAAATGTTTGCATTTTTATTTGAAGTATTATTTCACATAGGATCCTTGGAGAGATAAAATATCATTTGGGAAAACGGTTTTAACCTTTAAATCTTTTATAAAAAATGCAGGGCATAATTTGATAGATGGGATTTTGCCACATCTGCTGCTTGGTTGTCGCATATGAATGGCTATGTGGTGTTAAATCTTTATTGAAATCCTATTCTCCATACTCGAGGAAAGAAAGGGAACCAAAGAAAATTGTTCAAAATTTGGCAACATCCCCGATAATAATAAGCATGAAGATCACTAGATAACAATACTTGGGAAGAGAAGTGTGTGATCAGAATCTCACAGTGTCTACAAATTTATGGCTAAATGCTACTTCGTAGCTGTGAATGAGGCTTGTTTTCCTACAAAAAAAAAGAAAAAAAGGGGGAGGCCTGTCTGAAAGGACTTTCTGTTGCTTTTTATTTCTTAGTATTTTGGTCTCTAGTCGTATTATCAACTTTCTAAGGAGTACAAATGGTTTTCTGTTCATATCTGCTCCTTTTGGGCATGAATCTTCCTGTCAGCTAATGTATTCAAGTCTCAAAATGCAGGGCAGTGAGGATGTTAGTGTTGAACTGCAGTAAACCAGTCACTACGCATATACATACACGTAAACCAGTAGGATGGCACACTAGAAATATAAATACGAAACTCTTTGAGAGATTTTGTATGTATAATGTTACCAAGATGCAATCAATCTAAACACGAGTCAGGAATACAGGTTGAATGTTGATTGTTCAAAAACGAGGAGCGGAAAACCTAGGAAGTCTTGGATAGTGGTGATAGGAATGAAAAGCTTGATTTTCCAGTGCACTGGATATCGAAAGGAGACAAAAGCATAGTAGGATACACCAAAAGCTCCCTAAGTGTGCATGGTTGTATTTCTTTATTTAATTTACCAACACAACACAAGGTACTTTCATCCATTAAGGTGTTTCATATGATCAATAACAACTACTTTATTTCTATTTGAGGTTTCAAATTATAAAGATATTCTACAATAATGGATGCTTCGATATTCTCATTATTGCGTTGCAAAAATTATATTCAGAATCATTTCTCCCGCAGGGATGCTTTTGAAGAATTTCAGAATGCCTCAGCGATGGTCTCATTATGGATCTCTAAAGCAATTAATTCTTAGAAGCATACAATCGTTAGCAGACTTTATTCAGTCAAGAAATATCAAAGATAGCTGACCTCGGACCAGTCTATTTGCTTCCCTTTGGAACTCCTCCTTTGCGACCACAATCACCTGCGAGGAAATCGAATCCGGCCACCACTTAGGCAGCTTCTCTTGCTTCTCCACAGGTCTTCGCAATGCATTCCGCCCAATGTTTACCTCAGCACCGGTTGGAGGCGAAGAGGGCTCACTGAAACCCTAGAACTCTTCGCCACTTCCCTTCCCTTCATCGTCCTCCCAACCACAACCTCCCTCCCGCCAAGGCTCCGATCCCTCCGGACCACCATCCCGTCCCCAGACCACCACCCCGACCGAAATCCTAATCCCAACCCCGACAACAGCCACCCAAAACCCTAGCCGCAAGAACCGCAACGAAGCTCCAGATGAACAGGTTCGCCACGAAGAGAAGCGAAGACTGGCGGCAGGAGAACACGACGCGGTGGCCGCGATCGACCTGGACAGAGGTCAGGAGATCCTGGTAGGCCTCGGCTCCGGAGGAGAGGAAGAGGCGGAGCTTCGCCTCGGACGAGCGGCGGAGGCTCGCCAGGCCGCCGCGACCCGGTGGTGGCGGCATCAAAGTCGATCGACAGCTCGAGATCTCGGTCGGAAGGCGAGGGCTTGGGCCCCTTGAGGTCCAGGGGCGGTGGCGGCCACGGCCGCGGCCGCGGCCGCGGCGGCGGAAGAGGGAGGAGGAGATGGAAAGGGAGAGGGAGGGCGTGGAAGTGGGTCGGCGGAGTTGGAGGAGAAGCAGAGTTCGCGGCCGCCGTTGGCCGTGGAGGAAGACAACCGCCAGCGGAGCAGCGGAGCTCGCGGCGGTGCTCATTGGACCTGGCGAAATTGTTGGAGGAGGAGAAGCGGCAAAGTCTATATAGCTTGCGGGTTGCGGTAGGGTTTTTTTTTTTTTTTTTTTTTGACTCCGGATTTCCTAGGTGGATCATCTATCGGCGGTCCGGTTTTGAGTTGAGTCGTACCGGAGATTTGAATTTATTTATTTATTTATTATTTTGTAAAGGAGATTTGGATTTTTGGGGAAGGAAAAAAGATAAAGATTTTGCCCAGAGTGCCCAAAGAGTTTGGACAGTTTTTGAAACTAGAAAGAGGTCAACGAAATCGAAAGTCCATGAATATGTTTACAAATGTTCGTATCAATCAAAGAAACAATAGGTGCAAACACCTCTGCCAACAACAAAAGATAGTGTTACTAAAAATTAATTAAATAAGTTGGGATTACTTTGAAGACTGAATTATGCACTTCATGAAATTTTATATGAATCTTATATACAAATAAATGAAGAAAAATTAAGCCAAAAATAAGAGTTAAGAATGAATCAAAAACCTTTCAATAATTAAGGACTCAAATTCTAAAGGAGGACAGTTCACATTTAATCTGGGGCGTATTGTAAAAATCTTCTTACCATTAACAAATGAAGAATTGAAAATTTAAGAGGTGAACCTAAAGGATGGTCAAAGGGAATGATCAAGCAAAGCCTCGAAAACATTTGAAACAACACTGGAATTGATTTTCCTTTGTTTACCTTTTTAATGTGTCTTCTTCTGTGGTAGAACCTACAGGGAGAGTCCCTTTGAGAGAGTTCTCTCTCCAACAATTAAACCATTTGAGAATTTTTTTTGGAAACAAAATAAGTTTATTAGATGGTAATAGGCTTAATCATCATCCTGCCATCAATGCTTTAATAATTTTGTTCACTAGATAATAACCTATCAAAGGAGCCATCATGCAGAAATTTCTTTCTGAATATTTAATGGAACAAAATCTGCCACCCATGATTCTCTCCAGATCTATATTAAGATGGTTCACATGCCCCTGTAGGCTTTTGTTGCTCATATTCTTGGCTCTGGTACAGATTCTTCAGAGAATCGAACAACAGTTTCCTGATGTTATTAATTTCCTCCTATCCCAATGCATGCAGAACCAAAGCAACGTAGGAAGGCATCAAGTTGCCACTCACCACTCCCCTCTCACACTAAAAAGGCTTCTTAATTGCAGAATTTCATGAGGTCGCAGACATGATCTCAGACGCTGGAATAACGATGCACTCTCCCCAAAGTAGAATAGAATAGCATAGCAGCACTTAACCAAAGCCATCATTGCTGGCTCAGAGTTTTCGAGTGTCTGTTAATTAAACACATTCTACCATACAGGATGATGAGGTTGCCAAAAGAAATATGTACGTGAATGAGAAAAATGTTGACTCGAAGAATCCAGAAATTCCTCTTAATCACATGAAAGAATCAAGGAAATGTATCTCCAGTTTTTACATACTTGGATTGGAAAGCAGAATAAAATAGAGGGGAAATGGAACACTGTATGTGTGTCATCTGATCAGTAGGGAATGCCACTACAAAAAGAATACACCACCAGCTGACATTTGTAAACTCTCTAAAGCCTGAATACAATCTTGGTTTCGCCCTGCAACCTTTCTGGGCAATGGCTATTGCTCTCCTCTTTATCTTGCTTTGAGGAAACCTACATAATGAAAATAACATTGCCTGCAGGACAGGCTACAAAAGATATATATGCTTTTTTTAGATTTAAGAACTGGCTCATCTCTACAGCATGCCCCAATAAATGGATCTCTTTGTTAAATGGATCTCTTTCAAAAAAATACCTGCAGTAGGAAAAAAATTGTTAACTGAATATACAATCTTTCTACCAATGCTGTAAGTTCAAGGTAAGCAAAACGAAGGTTGCAATAATAAGGGTTAAAATATACATGTCAGTTGGAATTTTCAGCTTACAATTGATGTAGCTGCTAGAATAAATACAAAATACCATCCGTGCAATATTAATGTTTTCATAGTATCATGATTTATTCATGGTTTAGGATTTTTTTACTCTGGGAAAGTCACTGGGTGGGGCAGGTCTGAAGTCCTGAGGGATAACACCACTTTAAGACTCAAACCCTTGACCTTGCTTGAAGGCAAAGGGTGCGCCACTGAGCTAATGCTCAGGTATCATACACACCTCACTTTTCACAGCACAATAACACTGTTCATATAGTGCAAATGACACTATTGAGTTCATATTAAGGAGAGTCAGTTTCAACAAACAGACACCAGCTTCTATTTAAAGGTTGACTCTTAATATTCTACACTTTAGGCAAGCATCTAGATTTAAGAAGATTGTCGACCTAATTTTAATTTTGTTTCAGGTTTGTGTGGGGCTTGAACTCAGGAGAGGGATGACTAAATACAAATTAGATGTGTTAATTTCAGACTGATTAGGATTTCTTAAATTAATGATCTGCAGATTACCTAAGATAAAGTAGAAGCTAATATATTAAGGACACAGCTTTGAGAGATTCAGATTGATTTAGGAGTTCATTTGAGAAATATAAGTTCTATAGGTCATATGCACATAGTACTGTGAGGACCATCATGATGCTTAAGTTATTAGCTTAAGAATTTAATAATTGCATTGACAAGAAAAGTGAAAGGAGCTTGATTGCAACTATGACAAGGATTTAGATTTACTTCTAGCTGGTGTTCCGCACCAACAATATGACAAGAAGCTGCTAAATGGGGAACCAGATAAGCTGTTATCAACCATAGGATGTGGACCCAACAAGGAACAAATGACGTCGAACAATTCATTATATTGACCCATAGATTCAGTCGGAAAACCTTTTACAGCTGGTTTAAACGAACTCCACAAATCCATCCCCCTCCCTGTTGGTAGATGCTTTCAAGCTTTCAGCTATCACAATCATGATTCTATTTATATCACTTTTGAAATCATTAATTTGTGCTTCTTTCAGCTATTGCCCTATTTATATTTACATAAAAATTATCTTGTTTAACGAAAGCTATAGATGATCATGATATTAATCAAGAATAATACATAATAAACTCTTTTATATGTTCCACCACCTAAAATTTCTGAAACAATTGTCCTCCTATTTTCGCAACCATACAGTTCCCATCTCAAGCATCTATATTTGGATAAGCATGATAAAGATGTAACTGTTATTGACTGCTAAGTTCTTGATGGCACTTATCTAACTAATGTCCTTCATGAGTGGAAATTCACAATCATGTTCATAGCCTTCTCCCATCTTAATCTTCTTTATTCACTTTCCACCAAAATGATAATTCACATTTTTTTAATTGAAGCAGGACTCAGAGAAGGTTCTTCAGTCATAAGATTTAAAAAAATGAAAAGTAAACATTTATGAAAGTTCTTAGTTGAACATGAACTAGTTATGCTTATGATATTTTCCAACAAAAAAGTTATATGACTACCTAAATGCATGGGCATGTATGATAAGTTTAATGAAGAAGCATGTAAATGATTATATATACTTTCCAGAAAAATTCAGAGATTAGAGGTCATGCCTCAAAAGGTGCCACTATTTGGGCAGAAGTGGTTCTCTCTCATCAGGTCCAACGCGGTGACTGGCCTGTAAGTGAGAGTTAACGTGTAAGCATCAGTTATTCAAAAGTAAAATTATGAAACTATATATACACTACAATAATGCAAATGGCCCTTACATCTTCAGCAGCACCAGCAGTCATATTTATAAAAGAAACGTCCTTTGGCCTGAAAACAGAGACACCCATGATACTTTTGTTTGAGGGACTGGTGGGGCAATCTAAAAACAGCTTACTAAATTGGAATAGCAAAATGGTAAAGTATGAAAAAAAAATGAACTTCTTAAGTATCAGAAACTCTTCAAACTCCTGGCTCCAACTAAGCGAAGTCATAGGAATTGCTCATCAACTTTTTCTTACAAAATAAAGTTTGAGATTTGTGTTAATAGAAAATGCAAGATGAATTAATATGCCTGTCTCTAAACTCGGCAGTGGCCTACATACAGAAAAGTATACAGTGTAAACTGGATAACATAACTAAATTACTGAATAACAAGAAGTAAAATAATATCCTTGAATATGGTATAATTGATAATCAGGTTATTAAGAGAGATCAGCAAAATCAAAGAAATCAAGGCATGTACCTAAGATTTTGAGCATCCATCATTTCCAATGTTCCATTTGGAGCCTCATCTTTGACTTTAGCAAGTGGAGAAAGAACTGATAGAGATTAAGTGTCAGGGTCATTTACAATTAAATATCTAAAAGTTTAAAAAAAAAATAGTCGGCAGAAATCACCTGGTGCATTGATATAAACACTATTGAAATTCCCAAAATAAAATTCATTGTTAAAGTATGACCAAACAATGCAGCTGATGCTATCCCAGTGAAAATAGTGGCGACAGTAGATGAATATTTCTTCAAAATTGTGTCTGTCAAAATCATTTAAGTCAATTTAATAGTTAGAGCAGAAGCTGAAACCATGACCATAGATTTTGGTCAGAATTATAAAATTTGTTTAGCAGCAGGAAGAAATCAACAAGCTCAAACACAGAATTCTAGTTTACCTGCATATTTGAAAAAGAATGAAGAAAGTATGCCCTGTGCTGCATTGTTACATATGAGAAACATTGTGGCCTTTGAGTGGCCTTGAAAGATGTCAAAACTACCGGGCCCTGGAACAATTTTGAGATGCCAGAGAAGATATCGATCAACATATAATCAAGAGGCACTACATAACTGAATAGGCACAATATTTCAAAGACAACAAGATACTGAAATTACATAATTCATTCAACAGAGAAGGCATTAAATCTATTGGTATTTTTTAGTTGTCATGAATACTGCACTATGCGAAAGTCATATGCGATCAGAACAAAGTATCAGATGAGATTACATGAATAGAGAACACTAAGAGTTTATGATGACATCACATGTATACTTTTAAAAAAATGATGGGTATCATAACAATTATATGATTCCATCACTATCTGTGGGGGATGAACTCAAAAGTGATTTGGTTCCTATCTGCAAGTGATGAACTACAAATTTGATCAGGAAACACAAATGTTCTCTTTCTGCATGCATAAGAACAAGACAAGCATATTAACACTACAACTTTACAAGCTATGAAGAAGAATTTGCTTCAGCATTATCTGGACACTTGCCAAGACAACTAGGCTTTTGGTCAAGGAAAAGCATGGCAATGACACCCGTGTAGCAGTGTCTTGTTACAGGTGCTTTAGTGCAAGTGATGGCACATCAATATTCAGTCATCTCAAATGCTAAACAAAAAGTTTCACACCATTTTCTTCATTTCTTTCATGTATTGTGCCATGAACAGATACCGCTGCTAGTTAGTTCAGTCTAGTATTCAACAGTTTTTGGTTTATTTATACTTAGTTGCTAGAATCGGGAGTGGGTGCAGAGAAGTGGATACTTTAGAAAAACTTCTAGTAAGAACTTAAGAAGCAGGGAAGGTTCAAGATTTCAGGTAGATTCTGAAGCAGGTGCATTATACTAGATAGAATATTCTGGCTACTGAATATTTGTATGTTATTATTAACAGAATTATATCATACAACAGCATCCTAGTGCCAAACTTTTTAAACATTTGGATGCCCAATGTGTCGGGAGTCAGGACACTTGGACAGTTCAGACCTTAGCTAAGTGTCTATGGTACCAGGTTCTTTTTTCATGAAGCAGATCACCAAGGCTAAACTGACAGGTGCAAATTAGACTACATAACAATAAGAACATCTGATCACACCATAGATAGAATTTGCTGAAAGTGGTTTCTCATAACCATACAAGACAATGAAGATGGATCGGCATTTAACTATATTTGTTTTCTTCATGAGTCATTTAATTTAAAAATTTGCTATTGGGACCACATTCAATATGAACTTAGCTGTGATTCCACTTGCATGAGGATCCTTACCATTTTGTGGTGCAGCAGCCTGTGACGTGATGCCTCATTCATGCATGCACGTGCAGCACATATCAGTCCCATCATGCTAACTGTGCATGAGCATTCAGATCACACGTAAGGGTTCAACAAGGAATCTCTCTCTCTCTCTCTCTCTCTCTCTGCCCTACCCCCTCTCTTAAACCATATAAACAAACAGACACCCCTTCCACGATTTATCTTGAGATTTGTTGAGAAGACATCTCTCCTAGGGATACTTCTCTCTGATATTCACATCCTACCAGATTGCTAATGGTTCCAAATACCCACCCAATCAAGTAGTGGTCTCAGGAGATAACTCTCTCGATCACTGGTTGCAGCAAATGGATGGACAGATGAAACCTTAGATGCAGCAATTCCACAAAAGATTGGAAATTGTCGAGTTCATTTGAATTATCTTGACCGCCAAAATTTTGAAATTTACCCTAAATTTCTCCAACTTGCAGGTTGTAAAGGAATAGTTGAGAAATTGGATTAGATGTTGCAGAATGATGGTTCCATAGATGATGATAAAGATCCCTTTGATAACGTGGTGGTATAAATTACCGAAGCTAAGAGTGTATGTGAGAAATAAGTGAGAGAGGGAATCAACATGACTGTCAAAACGTATTAATGCTTATGATAATAGGAAAATTGCAGGAGTGTCACATCTTACATTAAACCACTGAGCATATGTAGCACATTAAGATGTAAGCTAAATCTTGTAAAGTGATTGCATTCCAATGTACATAATTGCTACATAAAAAACCTGTGCATCTAGATAGATGGGCTCAAAATCATGACTGCTAAATTTCCTTGATTTTCATGAAAAAAATTAACTAATTGCATATATTCTGTCAACTATGCATATAGAAATGACTTTGACATTGATTCAATTAACCAGTATGTTCACACAACGTGACTAACTTTTGAGCAAGATTGTGTACCTTTGAAAATGACAGTTCCAATGATGGCAAGAAAGTTGAATATTGCTCCATAACCATATAGGAACAAGTTCTGCAAATATCGCAAGAGAAAATCAGAGGGTCCGCAATCATATAATTAATGATGGGTTTGCTACTGAGTTATATACCCTATTGAAAGAAGAGGCTATTAGCTTTTGTCAGTAAATACAAGTATTTGCACCAGATAAATCTTCTATTATCATTTTAAAATTTATCAGCAAGCAACTGCATTCAGAGGTAAAGAATCACCTGAAGATAGATACTTGTCTCAAATTGGCTTTTCAAAGCATACTCATTGAAAACTGATGCCATTGATGGAACAGTTACCTGAAATTCAATATTACCAAGAAAACACTTATGGCATGTTAACAAGAGTATATCACCTATAGCAAAGTCAGTAGCAATTTTTAGGTGTATAAGCATAACACTCCTCTTGCCGGATGGTAACCATATTATTTGAAATGAAATAAACACTACAATGATGTCCAAACTAAAACTCATCCTGGATAGACTAACAAGATGTCAATCGTTTTGAACTTTCATCCTTTCATCCCATAAGGATATGTCTGGTTGCAAGGAAATGCATAGAAAGGAAAAGTATAAGACTTTTCATGGTGAAGGAAACTTTTAAGAAATTAATTATATTCTTTCTAAATTTGCTAACTCCCTAATTAAAAAGAAAAAGAAACAAGATTTTTCAAGAAACCAAGTCTTCCAAGCAATTTCTCTCGCACCCAAACATACTCTAAGTTGAGTTTGCAGTTTTCCTCAGAAGTGCATACAATAAATTTTAATCACTCAGAATTTTTATAGCAAATTTAATTTAAAAATAAACAAAAACTTGTAGGTATGAAATAAGCAATGTTAATGCATGGAAGAAGATTCAAAATAACTGGGCTATTTTAAAACTCCAAAACAATTAATCTAAGATAAATAAATTTAGATAATATCAAAAATATATTGAAAATTTCACACAGATACTGTTGTAGCAAAACCACAAATCAAGCATAATGAGAATGTCAATATAACAGAATCTTTAATTAATTCTATAGCCAATCACTGGTCAGTAGCTTATAACAAGCAAATCACTTAAAAATGGCCGCATCCTCATTGAGTTAGCATGCATGGATTATAATCATAATCATCTAGTCTTTTCCCAACCATCCAAGGTTTGCTTTACAGATCCTCATTACCAAGTATTCCTATCAAGGTCCACATCTGATTTTATTGCAACTCTATATCCTTCCTCACAACTTCCATCCATGTTAGTTTAGATCTTCCTCTTCTTTTTAACAACTTTCAAGACAAACTTAGCATGCCTGGAATGTTCAACATCAAAACTGAAGCACACCATGGTTCAAAAATAAATGATATAGATGATAGAGCTTACAAAACTACTGTATATATGTATGCAACCGTTGCAACTGGAAGGCCAAGCGCAGTAGTACCCTCAGGCAGTGACCGAAGCTGATTAACACTGATTCCAATTAGCAAAAGTGCAAGAGCCTCCCACTGTCATCAACAAAGAGAATCAGAGAGAAAAGAATAAAGGGGGCAAAAACCTATATAATAAGTCACGATCAAACTATTAACAATGCATGCTACAATAGCTGTCCCAGAGATTGAAGAACTAACAGATATCAGCATAACTCATCTTCAACTCATTGCAAAGTTTATCTCATGAAAAACTCTAACAGGTATTAGAATACCATATAACATCGAGATTTTCATCCAAGAACAAATGCCATTTTTCTCTTCATATTCTTCAATCAAGATAGTAAATATGTGAATTTATTTCAACCTCGAACTTACCTGAATGATGGAAAAGCGCCTCCTCATTATGATCTTTAAGAGAACAGCTATTACCAAAACCTGCAGGAGTGTGCCCAACATTAAGCACTTTATGAATTATGAGCTACTCTAGAAGTTCAGGTTTCAGAAAATGTGTGACAACAGTCAACCGAATGAAGATTATCCAAGGACACAGCATGCGATCTATAAGGACCAGATCACCTTTGAAAAAAAAAAAGCATACACTAATCAATAGACACAACATACAAGAATATGTACTTGAAAATCTGTGATTAACTTAACAGGAAAATGAACATCGCAATTTGTCCATAATAATTCATGATTGAATAACCAAGGTTTTGAATCCCACCCTGTCCCGATACTTGGGACAAAGGTTGTCCCAAGATGTCCCGATTGGGACACTAGGATATTAACGGGATGCTCTGTCCCAACACATGGGATGGTATCCCATCCTGGTGTCCCACGGGATGTCCCGTTGGAACCTGAATCATTGGAAATAACAGAAAGTCGACATCCAAAAAAATGAAAGAATATCAAACTTGTGCCATTTTAAAGAACATGGGAATAAAGATAAAAATTGTCAAATTATATAGTGATATAGGAAATCTGAAATTAGGCATTGTTAAAAACAATATCTCAACTTGACAAAACATAGTATTCAAAGTTCAAACCATGTCTCTCAATAGTTTTGCAAGGAAAAAAAAATGTGAGGTAAGAGCAAGCATTCAGAAAATCATACAAAATAGTACCTTCAAGTTGCTCAACATTTTCACAGTTGCTGGATTGAAGTATAACTGCATAGAAAGGTAAATATTATCATAATAGCATTTAAATTTGAAATCAAATATCCACCATTATCTATCATCACGAACAGAGGTTGAAAAAGTGGTGGGCAAAACACTGATGGCACAGCTGAAGCTAGACTTATACCTGCATGATAAACTTTAGATAGTTGTTGACAGCATACAGAAGAGCAGGAACAGCAAGGAGGACGTTGTTGCGAGCTGCCTGAAAACAATAGAATAGCATGACCTGACAATCAGATGGCATCACTAATATAATCAGTCCAAGTTGTTCACTTTTAATTGGATATAGAAGGATGCACATGCTTCATTATATGCTATCTTGATTACAAGGATCTCAAGCTCAAGGATGAAGCAGGAGACCTCTGTACCAGAACTTGTGAACTTATCACATAGATATATCTTCTTATGCAAAATCTTATATTGGAAAAACTCAATGACACTTAAATTTGAAGTTATGTTTCAAAAAGCCTCTTCTCCCATCCTGCTCATCCTCTCAATTCTTTATCAGAGGCGACCAAAAAGAAGTGTGAGCAATATGGATAAATATGATGCCAATAATATATGGCTCTGTAAAATCCCATTAGTCATTATTGAGAGATGCTAAAAATCAAAGATCGATAGAATATGTATCAATAATTAAAATCAGAAAACTACGAATTATGAAACACAACATTCTTCATAGATTCCTTTCTAGCATTAGTAAAATTGTAACAATTACATGCTTAATAAAGCTAAAAATCAAGTCGAGAAAAAAGTTGCTTGCGTATGTGGAAGCACATCCTAAGTAGCAAGACCACCCCACCACCCCCCCCCCCTCCTGGCCCCTCCTTTACCCCCAAAATTAAAGAAAAAAGATTGTTGAAGAAAGCTATAATAAGTAACCAAAATGAATTTTTAAGGAACAATGAGAATGATAGAAATGGCTAAAAACATAAAAGCCTAACGATGAAGCTGACATAAATATTGTAAAATTATATCACCATGATTTCTATTTTTTAACATGTAAAGATGGTCTTGCCTGTATGAATGTGGAAACTGAAAGAAGGGGTTTCTCTCCAACCTTCTGATGTCTAGCCTGTCAAGTCACAAAGACAGCTAATATTAAAAATTCATGTGGGAGAAAAAATTAAGTTATTGCTCTGGAACATTCTTGCTGGCTTTGCATCTACTGGGTTTCAAACCAAGTAGATTTGGGCATTAACCATACAGCCAGAACGAAAAGATTTACACTACCATACAGGCTAACGACTTCATGCATATAAATTCATCCTACAACAGTGGAAGGTATCCATCTGAGATTATGGGAGGTAGGTTATTATGTAAGCCAATGTACAAGAACAAAGTGATCTAGCAAGTAAAAAAGCATATATTACAGTGTGGATAAAACCAACATATCCAATAAATCAATAATAAGAATTATGCTAATAATATCACCAACACAAACCTGGAAAAATAGCATGACAATGGCAAAAGAACCTTTGCAGCCTCTGTCAAAAAGTTAACACTGATAGGGCTGAACATGAACTTCCCATCCACCTTGGACATATAAACTAAATAGGCTGCAGAAAGTTAGAAAGCTAGTTAAGTGCTATCACGTCAGACAAAAAGATAAATAAACAGTTTATAAAATAAGTAAGCACACAGAAAATTTTCAAATTATGCACATTTTTCCATAGGTTTCTAGATCCAGTCGTCAAGTCTGAGACTGCTAGGCATTGAATCCCTGGTTAGTACTTCATCAAGAAAAGCCAAGTTTAGAATGTTTGCCAGCATTGCCTGAGATTAAACATATCGATTTCGACGATTTAACATAAATTGTCATGTTTGGTTCCTAGATGTAGAAATTGAAAGTTCATAAAACTTTAAAAATTACCTAGAAATCAAGATACATATTAAAAATGCATCATAAATCAAAAGGTTTTGTTCTTTGTCCAAATCATGAGTAAATTTGCCGGACTCATTTGATTATAGACAGTCTCGCCTGAAATTTGGTCTAGTTCTTAGTAGAAGCTCTAGGTCAGATAGGATTAGTTAAAAATCCAATTCTGGATCTAACTATAGTCATATTATTTAAAGATCCTACCTTCAAATCCAAGTCCCATTTTAGTCTTGTGGCGCATCTTGTCTGGTACATCAAGGAGAGACATCCTTTTACAGGTGCATTTTGTGAACACCAAGATATCATGGCAAAAAGCACTATGCCAAGGGTAGGCGCATATAAATTGTGTTCTGTTTTCTTTACTCATAACTTTTGCTCAAGGGTCTGTACCAGTTCAGTTGAAATAGTGGTTCCAATTAACTTTATCTAGCAGCTTCCATAACATCCAGGTGAGCATGTTCAATATACGTGCCACTCCAAGTGAAGGATAAAAGGGAATGTGGATATCTAGAGAAATGTAAAATCATGCTTGTAGGGTACGCTGCATTGTTGGTTCACATGCCATAAATCCTTAGAGTACTCTATCATATTTTGATTCAAAATCAACAGTTAGACATGACATGAATGCATTAGCTTTTAATTTGAAGTACCATTGGAGAATCAGTGGGAGTTTCTTTTATTAAGAGCCTGTTTTGCAAATTAAACTACGCTACAGAAACAGCAACGAAGGTTGTCTTGAGAACAAGTGGAACTTAAGAATGCGGTCTCACCTTTGATTTACAACCAAGAAGACAAGTGAAAGCATGAGGTGCCCCAGATCAGTTCATATTAGACAAATTGTTCATTTATTTATTTTCAAAGAAAGTGGAGAATAAAGATTATTCAATGTACATCACCTGGAGGCCAACAAAGATGCAGTCACCTACAACCAGAAGGATGTTGAGAGCACGAGCCCTTGATGACACTTTGCTTCTATGCCTATCATATGCCCTTGACACAGTTCTGGGGCTTGGGGAATGCAATTTGGAATGGCAGACGCTGCATTCTATCATCCCGTTTTCATCTCAGCAGTAAACCTTTGCCAACTAAAGACTGCAATTACAGTACTGAAAGATCAAAAAATTGAACCTATGATGGTGATGGTGACATCAGAGAAAAACTCTGGACACCTAACCACATGAGATTATAATATCAGTTAGAGTCAACCAGAAATACATTATATATAATAACAGGGAAAACTCAACGAAAGACACCTATACTAGTTCAAAGTTGAAATATAAATTTCCAATGCAACAGCAAGGAAGTCGCCTTTCAACCAATAATTTCATCACTAGCTGCAAGACTTCTTTTTACTTTATGGAAACCTAAAGTTAAATAATTAATGGCATCTACATTACCTAAGACGACATCCTCTATAAGCTAATTGCAAGGAATAGAACACCACAGTAATTCTTATAATAACAATATCGCATACAAGCAAAAAGGAGAAAAACAAATAATCACCCTCAAGCAATCACAAGTTAACAACAAGATTACATTCCAGATTCCAATTGGTCAATATAACCCAAAAAAGAGCCTCGAATAGAAATTCAAAATGGCATTGAAGGCAAAGTCGAATTTTTGAATCGCCAGCACAGAAACTGAGCCATTTCAAATTCAATTCAATCTACTTTCATTCTCAACAACTCAGGCATTTACCAATCGAACATAAAATATCCCAATAAAACAAGAAACGGCCGCATCTTTTCATCAACCTCATCCAAATCCAAGAAACCATCAACAATGGCAATCCAAACCCAACAACCCAATCGAAATCAAAGCAAAGAAGCGAAACTCACCAATATTGCAGATCAAGAGCTATCACTGCCCCCCCCCAAGAACTTGATCCCAGAACCTCAATTCAGCACTCCCGGCCAAAACTCCAACGCCTACAAACCCGAAACCAGATCTAATCCGACGGAGACCGACTTAAAACGCTATTACAGAATCCCGCATTCGTTTCAGCGCATCAACACACCGAGATCTTCTCCTCCCCCGGTCATATTCATCCGCGCCGACGCCTCCACCGGATCTGGCCAAGATCGCGGCGACGAGATCAAGAATCGACGAAGAGATCGGATTAAGAGGCCGACGAGAGAGAGAGAGAGAGAGA
>KE505346.1:103059-119458 GCA_000441515.1 Elaeis oleifera
CATATAACATGTAATTCAATAATGAATGAAGATTTCACTTAATGATATATGATGATCCATATTATTAAATGCATATTTATGACAATATTTCAGTTATTATATACATATGAGTCTTCACAAATTGTATTGGTTTTAGAAATATTAATTTTATCTACTGATTTGATGTACATGTGCAGTGATTCTTACTGAGCTGGAGAAGCTCATATTTTCTTTTCATTTTTTTTCAGACTCACAGGATGCTTAGTTTGGATGGTTTGGGCGAGAGCAAATAAGAATTGAAGCTTTTAGTGGTTCAGTTAGTTTAAATTCTCTGATATCAATGAACATTTGAATAATTGTATTGGACAAAGTTTATATTTGATTTGAAGTTGTGACTCGGTTGATTGATTTGATATTTACTTGGTTATTTAAAATTTTGAAGTGTTAAATTATTTAGGCCTTACACGAACCTCAGAGCGCTGCTCTAGGGTTTGTGTGGCTGTGTCATGTGCCCAATCTCAGGTGCTGGGTTCGGGCGTGACAATGCCAGCAAGCAACTGGTATGGACCAGTGGTGAGTCAAGAATTTGGAGTTTTAAAACCATCCTAGCTTGCCAAAAATATTGGTTTGATTTCAGTGGCCTTATGCTATTTAAGCCCAATGTGCACCCTTGGAGTTCATCTTTTTCTTAGTTCTATTTTCTGGGCACTCTAAGGTCCACCCTTACAGTTCTTGTTTAGATCATGCTTGATTAACATATGAGAGCTCAGGATTTGGATTATGACCACAATACACAATATTTTAGACTGCTGTTAACAATTGCAGAAGAAAGTCCAAAAGGAAGGTAATAACAGATACAGAGTAACCCAGTTAATTGAAGCAGACTGGTATAATTATGCAAGGAACCAGCATCAGGACTGTTATTTCTTTAAAGGGAAGTCTTATAAGGGCAAACTTTTGACTTGTGAATTATACTGAGAGATGACAAATAAATAGGGGCAACAGACTATTATTTATTGTTGATAACAATTAGCAGCACAAGATTTTCTCCATGTCTTTTCTGTATGTGATCGTTTTTCTTGAGGATAGTCGATGATAAAATCACATATTGTAATTACATTTTACAGGGTCATTCATCGACCAGCTGCATCACAATATAATTTATGATTGGAAACCAATAGGATTTTTTGATTATATGAAAACCTAGTTCTTAAATTTGCAAACAATCTGCAGGTTTGCTGGTTACCCAAGCTGGCCTAACAATTTAGAGATTGCATAAAGGAAAAACTAAGTTTTTCAATTCTGTATTAAATCTTCTGAAAAGCTTAGGTGGCAACTCAATTTTTATTTGAAAATAAAGTAGTTCCTAATGTTTCTTAAGCTGAATTTTTCTCCTCTGAAAATGGAAATCATGATCCCTTAATGCAACAATCACTTAACAAAGAGCAATGTACCAGTAAGTGGACACTGCATGGAAGACAAACAATGCAGCTTGTGCACTTAGATGAAGATTTTAAGATCTCTCAGTGGTTACAGTGCTTCACTTTTGTTGTTGCACTTCTGTTAGGGTTTGTTGGACAAGTTTGTATATTGATTCATTTGTGCTTACAATGCCCAGTAATGATTTTCCAAATTTAATCAACCTGCTAGCAAATAGTTGTTCTGAGCCTCCATTTAAATTTAGGGCATTTGATTTGCTATTCTCTTGTATTGTCTTAATATCTTTTAATACTGCATGCAAACAATTAGCACAGCTTGTGCATTTAAATGAAATTTTAAGATCCCCCATTGTTAGAGTGATCTGTTTTTTTATTACATTTCTGTCCAGAATGAGGATACAGCATAAAATAACTGCTGCCTTTTCTTGTTTGCCCCACCAATGCTGATCATAAGATTCTAAAGCCAGATCCAATAACAAGAATGGCAACATCTAATGTCGGATACTCGGATTAGAGCTGATCAAGAGACAAGGATTTCCAGATTCCATTGTGTTGCATTGTTTAACAATTTGTGTTGCAAAGGTTTTCATGCCCCTTCATTTGCGTGTGAACATCTGGCACAATTTTTTCTTTTTCACTAGGCAGAGCATGAGCCAATCTGTCCAGAAAGAATACAGAACCACTTCCCATCTGCACATCATGATCTTGGAATATTACAGTGTACACTGATTGTGATATGCTTCCATATTGCTTCTGTGCATGAATTCTTTGAAAACCCAGACTAAATTCTTGGAAATTAAATGCGGCTATGTAGTTTTTCATTGTTCATGTTACATCACAATACTTGAATGACAGACATCATGATTCCCACACAAAAAATGCACAGAATGGTTACCGTCTGCATGGTTTGATAGATTATATGCTCTAATGTAGGATTGAAATCGGATCGAATATCGATATATCCATATTCATATTTATTTGTTTGACGAATACAAATATAGATACGGATATTATTCAGATGAAAAAATTTATATCCATATTTATTTTAAATAGATACGAATATAATTCGAATGCTGGAAATATGAATACAATTACGAATATAACTTAGATAATTAAACTTTATGGCTACAGAACCAAAAATATTACTAAATATATAATAAATCAAGTTAATAATATATTTATCCGATTATATATTTTTAAAAAATTAATAAGCACTACATAAATTATATAAGATGGTATGTAGATTTGAATATTCAGATATAAATCGAATAGTTATCTATCTATGTCCATATCCATTTTTTTTGACAGGTATAGATACAGATACGGATATTAGTTGGATCCTCCAATTTTTGTCTATATTCAGATTGATTCGGATATAAAAATGAATCTAAACGAATAATATCTATACTACTTTTATCGCTATTTAATGTATTGATTTTTGAGAGAGTCTGCGAACATATTAGCAACTCATACTAGCAGCTAGTGTGAGGGCCATCAGATGGATCTCAAAATTTGACTTCTTTATTTGGTAAGTAGAGAGGAAACCTCGGAATAGTAAGAGAAAGAAGATAAAGCTAAAAGGTACTTACATGAATAATCTCAAAAGTTACTTACATTCTTTGTTAAATGCCATAGCCAACTGCAGAAAGAACATTGCCTGGGCCAAAGATATGTTTTCTTCCATATAAAGACCCTAGCCATGTTCAAGAGCTTGTCAAGCAAAGATTTGAACGAAAGCAGCAGGATCAGTTTCTGCTGTCCTGGGACAAGGAACACTACCATACCTTCACAAAACTACTCAGATAAGATTCAAGATTCATTCCTCTTAGATTGGCAGTAGAAATATATCCTTGAATTCCTTGGTCTCGCAGGTCAGCTCAAGGAAACAGAACCAAGGGCTAGCACATTTATTCAAAATTTATGGTAAGTGCCAGGATTTGCATTCTGTCAGATGTGAAATCATTTTCACAACAGATTAAGAAGATTTTTAATAACAACAGTAATGATTGCATGCAAATGCTCTCTGCTTCAGGATGAAACAAACGGCAGATAGTTTGTCCATATAGAATGAATTATAGGGCCAAGATACCAAGAGATAGAGAACAATCACTCAATGAAGTAATATACTCTTTAATGATGTTATTGCTAATTTCATCTACCTTACCAAGAGTTCGGGAAGTTTAATGTCTCTTCCAGCTGAAACTGCAATGCTGAAAGTCCCAAACTGTTTTATTTTTATTTTAACTCTCTTTTAGTTTTAAAGCCCCAAAGATCTGAAACCAATTTTGCCAGCTCTGAGCTAGCCTGAGGCTCATGCATCTAGCTGAGAGATGAAATTCTAGGGTATAATTCAAGAACATTCCCTGCCTCATACGCCATTTAAACTGCACTGATAGAAGTTACTAAACATTTATGTTAACTCTGCTTCATTGATTTCCTCTCACAACTAAATATTAGCTTCTGGTCAAGTGATGTAAATAATCTAGAAAGAAATAATTTGTACAATTCATTTCCACTCAATATATTAAAAATCGCTGCCAATTTTTTTGCAGCTTACAAAACAATAGCGTTGATATCATTTTCTAAAACAGATTATAATGGATTTACAGAAAATTTATGTGCTTAGACTGTCGCAGCTTTTAGAGTAACAAAATCTGATATTTTGTTAGTGTATAAATCTGGCTGTATGGAGTTGTTGGGGCTTTGGAGCATCTGCAGGGTAGTCACACCTACAAAAAGATCACACTGAGTACCCACAGAAGGATGTCAAGTAGTTCAAAAAATGCAAGGGAGGTATTTACTTACCTGAGAGAACAAGGAGGGTCTTGCAGCCACCATTTTGACCAAATAGGATATCAGTATCCAATCGGTCTCCTACCATGCATATTTGTGATTTGAGAATGCCAAACCTGTCATCAAATTATAAAATATAAAATCTGTTTGCAGGTCAATCAAAGATCAATCCAGCTTCTACCATTAGTTGCCTACTAATTTTAATTGAGAAACCTACTCTGAGGCATGAGGCTTGGGATGTGCTCGTGCATCCCTAGGCACATGTGGTTGTTTGTGAGTGGTCTGTCTGCACTCGATATGATGGGCCTCAGAGTGCCTAATCCACATCTATCCAGATCCAGACTTGCCCCATGCTTCATTTATATTTTAGACTCACTTCAACATCTCAACTTTCAACTTGCCCTCAAATGGGGATCAATGCATCCTCAACAAACAGTCGCTCGGATAGAAGTCTATAATGCTTACATTTACCTTCTTCTGGAGAGGAATAGGATTTAGGTTTGATCTAATCAAATTTAAATGTTTTTTAATGAATGTTTAAAGTTACACTTCATGCTTTTTTTTTATACAAATATTTGGCAGCAATAAAATCTATAAATTGAATGAAAGTTTCCTTCCATAATAATATTGGGCCATTGCTTGGTACAATGGTAAAAGGCTTGGGCTGACAAGTGCAATAGCACAGGTACAAGTCTTGGGGGCAGCTGCTTTGTATGGAAAGAAAAAAGTCAAATGTTAGATCTGTCCCCAGTCTGCCCTTGCAGGAACCTAGGTTGCCAGGAATATAACTAGGTAATGGCCCTTCTAATAATATTCTCTTATATAAATGACAATATGATGACTTCACAAACATGATAGATAACTTCAATCATCTTGGTTATGCAACTCATCAAAGTTTTGTTTAAATGGATAATGACTAATGGCCTCCTTGACCATATATATTTGTGTGTGCAGGCGTGCATGTGCGCGTGCGTGTATGCATGCATGCGTGCATGCACATGTGTGTGTGTGTGTGGAAAATCATGTTGAAGATAGATTGAATCAAATCATGATGTTCCAGAAGAAATTCAAAGGGCCCATTATAGATGCTTTAGTTCATGGGATACCTAGTACCTAAGGAGTTCTACATGCACCGTTCTAATACATGCATCCATATAGCGTCTCTATAAAATATGAATGAGACACAAGACAAGGGGAGTGTGTCTGGAAGTATGGAGCTGCTTATACAAATTCTCAATATACATAGGGATATTTTGGCCATTTAGAAAGAAATTGCAAATTTAGCACGTGTCAGAAGTAAAGCAAATAAATTTAAGAAAGGACCCATCTTTCTACAGTTTAGTTGTGAGAGATTATGTGAATTTCTTGTATAGGTTAAAAGGAGATTTGCCCTTATCCCTTGTTCAAAAGCATGTTACTCTCCAGTCTCTCCTAGAGAGAGGTGCAACATTCTTGTCATTGCCTGCTCTGCCATTTACCATTATGCTCAGATTTTTTCTTCCCTAATGATTTTCTCCCTTTGGCTGTCCTACATCACATTAGCAACCGGCGGCTTCCCCTCAAGGCTTACCAGGTTGAACATATTTTTCTTCCTTTCTTTTATTCTCCTTGTAAACTCAACTTCCATGATAGAACTTCTAATTGCCCATTGTTTTAGTATATCATATTACTTTGAAAAAAGTCAAACAGAAATGGAAATATTAACTTTTATAATCTTACTTATTTGATAAATAGTCCATCATAAAAGTTGATGGCTTTCCTACAACAATAGGCTCCCGCTGAGTTGAACCGCAGAGTGCACCAACCATGGAACCACCACCTGCAGTACAGAAAGAAACTTCAAGCAACAAGAAACATTCTCATGGATAAGAGAACAATTTTCCAAAACAGTTACACTTTCATAATTCAAAAACTCAAAAGGCAGCAATAATTAATTTCACTTAAATTATCATCTGAACTCATTCTAACTGTGGTTTTGACATTTAATCAGCAGCATGCTATATAACAAACGTAATATGAATGTGAAAACCTATTTCAGAAAACCATTCTTGTATATAGTTTTCAATTTGTATGCACATAATGAAAAGGTCAGAAATCTGACTCATAGCAAGCATCGAATAATATGATCCATTTTATCAAAGGTCAGATAGGAATCTCATTACATGAACCTTGCGGCATCCTCAAGTATTAAAAGAACCATATGACTAAGTCAGTGCACAGATATAAATATAATGTACCTGCTTTTCATAAGACAACCTTTCATAATGCAGTTCAGAAATTTTAAGTCAAAATATCTTCAGGTTATAAAATTTTGTTTTAACAGTAAAATCCAGAACTTCATCATAAATAAAGGCATATTCCTCTAAATATTAAAAATTGTGAGGTACCTGCTTCACATTTCACACAGATCCGTATTCTAGCAACCATTTCTTTATGGGCAGATGAATTTTCTAAGGTTTAAAATGAAGAGACACTGATAATGTGGGATCAAGTTTTAGACAGTAAACTTCACTGCAGGACTCTAATGCCTGTCATTAATAAGGCTACTATAATTTGTTGTTTCAAATTTTCAATCTTCCACTGCAAGTTATGCTGATTTGTCCAGGAAAGGCATCATGAGGACAAGAAGAAGCAGACTAGTTTGCCATCAGATGGAAAAGGTCTAGAGAGTGAAATTTAGACACACAAGATGCAGATTCCTCTTCAGTTTCAAAATCATTATCTCAGAGTTAGGAAATTTATTTTATGTTTTTTGTTTATAAAGAGCAATTTCTTTAGTTCTAGAGAAACATTTTCCTGACAGAGGATAACACATATTGATTTTGTTAAAACTTGCTAGCTGCTTAGTTTCGTCTCGAGATCCATAGGTACTCATTTTATCATGATCACTGTCAGACTGAAGATGCCAAATATGGGAACTTGGGAAGTCTTGTAATTTTCCATGTGGAAGGTGCTAACTGCTAGCACATATCTCAAAAAGTGGACTAGGTGCTTTTTCTGGCATTGCTTACTACTCTGGCACCCTAAAGATGCTTCCAGAACCAAGAAATTCCTGGATGATTCCACATGCATCAACGACTTTGCAACTTATCAGTAAGTAGTTTGGAGAAAGTTCAATAAGAAAAGAGTGGCTCGCTCACATGTATCACTGCTTAATTTGTTTCAACCCAAGATCTACCTCAAGTCTACTTCCAGTATTCAGATATTCTTAGATGAAGGAAGCGACACAGTCATCAGTGTTGCTTGAAATGCAGTAATTTCAAAATCATAGTCCGGAAGCACCTTTTGATTCATGCCAAAACTGAAATATATGTTGTTAGCATACATCCTGTACTATCTATTATTATATTTAGAGATGAGATAGATAGGTATCAAGAGGCAAACCTGCCCACTCTTGAGCATCAGTGAGATGAGTCACAGCATCACGATTTGTAGCAATGAAAAGACACCCAGGATTTTCACGGATACAAAGGGTTCCATACCTCCAATTAATAGAAAAATGGGAAAAACAATCAACACTAACTAAAAAAAAAGGTAACTCAGAAAGAAACATTCCCGCTCATAATAGATGAAGAGACAAGATAACTTGGACTACAGTTTATATACATAATACACAAGAATAATGCTGCGAAAAATGGCATACACTTATGCAACACATAAATAAGACAAAGGAGGCGGATAACCGACTGAAACATTAAATAAAGAATGGATTCTTAAGACTATATCATTATAATGACCAAATCATATCAACTTATTAACTTTCAGTATCGTGACCTTTCCATGTCAAGAAGGTTCAACAAACTGATAGTACATGTCATTCATCTGATAACCCTTTCCCTATCAGGTTACATAAATTTCCATTTAGTTTATCTGCATGGAGCATAAACTGAACACTTAACGAACAGGAGTCAAAACTCTTTAGCAAAGTAGAAATATAGTAGTTCAACAGAAGTGCAGAGAAAGAACTTAAAAACAAATTAGAGAATGCTGATGTTCAAGCAGCTATCCAAATGTCTCCCTTGTATTACTAAAAAAACCCCTAGAATTTCACATTTGAATGCACATCATCTATAGAAAGAGTGGAAAAGAAAGGGAGGGAACACAATAAATTTTACAAAAGTGAGTGAGGAAAAAGGACAGGAGATCTGCATAGGAAAACCAAAGGACCCTTTCCTGAAAGGGAAATAAGATAGAGTTGTTCCAGACTGAAGTCACTCTCATTAGAGCTCAATAAGTATATCAGTAGTGGAGTCCAATGGGAGTGGAGACCTATCCCCAGAGTCCCATTAAAAACAGTGGTGATGGTCAATCCTCGGTTCCCATAATGAGTAGGTGCGCGAGCAGGTGCAGGTGTGGGTGGAGGGAAGTGGAAAATTTTGAATACTTTTAATAAAGGTAGCACTTAGGAAGTGGGTTTCATTCATAATTTGGGGAAGATTCCAAAGTACGTACATTACCTTAGAAGATTCCAGTTCCTAAGGATCAATCACTATTAAGATCTAATATGTTCATGACTTTTGTGTAATTTTACAATGGAGACTTAATTCGATCATGAAAGGATGCAAAATGGAGCTGAGACTCTTCTCCTTATGCCAAGATCTAACACTTGCAACATTGTCATGAAAAACTATTTGATTATCCTATGTTAGATGCCAGAACATGTTTCAGAAAGCATAAAAATGTGAGTTCTGTCATATAACTCAGAATTTAAGAGAACATAGATGCAAGATTAACCAGAAAATGAATTTCTTAACAGTGAATTGTATGATAAACATCATAGGCCACACCAACTGTAATCAGCAAATGAATTTCTTAACAGTGAGTTGCATGATAAACATCATAGGCCACACCGACAGCGAGAGTAATTACTGTTTAGAAATTGAAGATGCACATCTATGTTTTAAATGCAGGACTCAGCCTATAAACAATATGAAAAAGGAAGTCATGATCTTGATATATGAGATGGAGATTGGATGCTGCAACTTCACTTGCTGTATGAAGATAGCATCTGTCTATCATGGTGACTATTAACTAATAAATGTCATACAGCATAAAAACCCAAAATCTAAAAAGAAAAAAGTCCGCAACACATAGAAATATGGAAGAAGTTACAAAATGAAAATGTAAGAAGTGTGGAGATGGACTGATCTTGAGACACTTAAAAACCCTCCTCCTGTAGTGGCACACGAGGTCACCACTAGCCCAAGATCTCCAACCAAAGTAGAAGGAAAACAACCAAAGACAAACACCGGGACAAGATGAAAGCTCAATATTTCATTAAAAGACTCTCCAAGTACAAGATTAAGAAGGAAGCTTATGAGGAATGATTCATGCAAAGGGACATCTACTTACATGAATACAAGCTTCACACATGAGGGTTCTTCAAGGTTTGTTCATGGAGGAGCTATTCACGGAAAAGATGGATTTGTCATAAATTCTCTGGAGAAGAGTTCTCAGAATGAGTGGGAATGATGACCATGTGGAAAGTTTCATGTAGTAAGCTAGTAAATAAGTGTAGTTAATAGCCGGTCACTCCATTAACTGGACTGCAAATATTAGTATCTATTCACTGGGACTTTAACACCCACCCCAAGTTTCAAACTTTCTCTAATTCCCCGTCCCTAGTCATTGTACACACTTAGACCCCAATATGTACACAGTTTTAAATTACTGTATACACACAGAAATAAGTGTGTAAAAGGACAGTAAAATTGTGTGGAGGGGCAATATATGTGTACAAGAACTACTATAAGTGTGTGCAATATGTGTGTGTATAAATGTCCTAAAATGTTTGCAGGTAAAATGCTAATGGACAAAGGACTGCATGTTAAACTCCAGTAAAAGAAGGGACTGACTTTTGAGTTCACCTAGTAAATAACCTACTTTGAAGGTGGAGAATTATGGTCTTCAGACAGGACAGACGGTTGGTTAATCTATATGTTTAAAATTTGAATTTTGCACAATGGGTATGGATGATGGAGGAAAGTGGGCTACACCAAAAATGTATTGCTCACACATGCAAGCTAGCAAGGAACAAAATTGCAACTAATAATTAGCCTCCTACAACATGATATGGTTAAAGAAATAAAATCAGCTATTAGCTAACATAACAAAGGTGGTTAAGAGTACACTTTACAAAATTTAACAATAAGGAAAACTCACAATCTTAATGAGTTAAATTTGGTCACTTTCAAAATGACAGAATGATAAGCAGCATACAAGTTTGTACTCTACAGATGCTTTCTACTGGCCTACGTAGCAGGAAAAGTTAAGCAAAAGATAGAAAACATACTGAACTTTGTAGTAGTTGAAATAACGATCAAATCCAACCACAACAGCTCCAACCTAAAGAAAGAAACCCAACAAGATCTAATTACATATTTGGAGATGAAGAACCTATTCATTGGATCCTCATCAAGAATGCTGCAAAAGGAAGCAAGCCAGAAGCCTAACAAATTAGGAGTTTGAAAAGAGTAGAAATGTACATTTTCATCATGCTCCATATAAAAGCCGGGCTTCAATTCTATCTTTTTTCCCCATCTGCCTGAAAGTGAATAAATTCAATGTCATACTCATGCTGAACAATCATTCCAAAGAATGAAGGCACAGATACTTGGCATCATATCATAAGCCAAGAGCTGTTTTCACAATTAATTGGTGACCGAAGAAAATCAAGTTCTATTATGATTGGCGGTGGTTTTCTTTTCAAAATTAAAGATCAGTAGTATAGAACGCATTATTATCACATTATATTTACAGCCAAATTTCACATGTGTCTACCAACTGAAATGCATGATTGATGATAATATAGCATTTATCAAATTACTTGCCAGTCATGTAAGAGGCCATGTATGGATATGACTGGCAATTGTCACTTGTGCAAGAGTCCATTGTGGGTAATTTTGCTGGAAAATTACTACCTCAAGGAAGTTGGTCATGTGGAAGCCACTAAAGGGAGCTAAAGCAACCACCAAGTAAAGTGGCTAATGGAGGAAACAACCTAGCAGAAGTTATTTTCGCAAATAACTGCCCCACCTTCCTATATAAAAGAATGAAGGCTCCTATGTGCTCCCTCCTTGACAACAACAATAATATTTCAAATAGTCATGTATCAAGGCTCTCTTAGTTGTCTATCTTTATAGCAGGATGTCGGGATATTTCTAGATTAGGGGTGTGCATAGTTCGGTTCAGATCAATTTAGGGTCAATATTCAAACCGAACCACTTTCAATCAGTTTTCTAAAACCGAAACTGAATCGACCACATAGAAAAATTAGTTCAAACCAAACCGAAAAATTGGTTCGGTTCGGTTCGATTTATCGGATTGTGGGCCATTGGGCTTGTAGCAAAGATGCAGCTTATGGGATGGGCTAAATGGGCAGTATATGAGATAGGCTAAATGGGCAATTTATGAGATGGGCCATACATACATACATACATATATGTATCAGGTCGGTTTGGTTTGAATTGGTTTTTCTAAACCAAAACCGAACCGAATTTAGCAGTTTGGGTCAGTTTTTGCAGTTTGATCGGTTTCCTTGCACACCCCTATTCTAGATAAGTTTGTAACATAAGCGAGCCTATGACAGCCTTTGACAGCTTTTAGTATCAAAGCTTTTCTCAATAGTGGATACCATCATGCCACCAACCAAGCATTCAAATCCTATCGATAGAGTGGATGCCTAGCATGCCGATATGAGGATATTGTTGTCAATATTTACTCCAAATACGTGGGGGATTCTGTGCTCTGGCCACTTGGTTTGCATAGAAATAGAGAAAGAGGAGATTGGAAGGGTGAAGAGGGCAGTATATGTAAGATTTTGGACTATGGATAAGATAGCTTTGCCTGATATAGGTTAAAGTTTTGCAATGCAACAACTCGAGTGATGGGTGGCAGTTAGAGGATGCACAAGTTGCAGACCCAATTAGTTGTTAACAAGCAATTAGAGCTAAAGATCAGAGGAGAGGCCTGGGAAGGAAGAGTTAAGAAATGGAGATATATAACTAACAGCACATGTAAGTATTATTTAACCTGGGTTATATTCTACTTCCAACCATTATATTAATTGTGAACATAAAATGAGCCAAGTTGGGTGAGTTTGGACAAAATATGACCCAACCAACTTGCCTGTCTAAATTTACTCATATTCAGCCATGCATCTTATCCATGGGTCTGAATATCCAGTTGCATCAAGAGTCAAGACTAATTTAGTGTGTCCAGATTGCTTTATGGGTAAATCATCTATGGTTTTAGCAAGGCACAAACAAGCCTAGCTTGTTTAGTTAGTTTTGCTCTTCTTGTTAACTTGTATAGGTTCCTTAAGAGCTCTCAAGCCTCGGAAAGTTTAGATAACTGAAATGCAACAAAATGCCCTTGTTGGGGTTCTATTGAATTAAAAGGTTGATCGATAACATCATAATTATGTTTTAGTGTATCGGGTATCTTAAAACCAATTTTATATGGAGTGGACAAATTTTCAAACCAATTATTAGATTGTCAGTTATTCATCATCTTACAAAGCCTCCACCTTGTCTACCATATTCTTGCAATGTTTAGGATTCACATGCATGCCATGTGCCTTTTACTATAAACATAGAAGCACTATTTCAGGATATAAATTTGCATTGCCTGGTGATCACATTTCTCTCCATTATCAATCATTACCTTTAACTTATGGGCATCATTAGCAGTGTTTTTCACTTTATACTGATGTGGAAGTATGAATTCTATCCCAATTGTGCTAACTGCATCACTTGGCTATTATTTGCAAAATTCAGTTCTCAGATGGTTTTCCAGCGGAAAATGAGCATTGATTTCTAAATGAAATAGGAAACACACAATCAAGTAGGCCCTAAATAAGTCCATCAACATCATAGTTGAGTTATTTGTGCCATAAATCACCACAAAAAATCATCTACTATCATATTAAATAAATTTCAAGAGATCAGACAGGAGATGGACATGAAAAGCAAAGTTAACAAAAGATCAACAATATGTAATGTTTTAGACTTTTAATTTAATACAAAAAAGTATTTATTAAATTTAAGTTTATGCTAGTGACTTACAACATACCGGACCACCAAGATATTGAAATCCAGCAAGCTCTAGCTCCTTTAGTATTCCGTCCTCACCTATCACATATACCTGAAATTTCAGCAGACAACTTTAGAAAAGTGAAACCATTTACTTGTCAGTTATTCCTTATCATACAAGGTAAAGATATTAAACATTTGTGAAACATATGAATGGGTTTTTTTACTTATATTAATAAATTAATTAAGCCTTCCAAGATAATCAGCCAAAATTAAGAATCTAACTTATTAGATACTTAATATATTATCCTTGAAATGGCTTTGGATAAGGATATGACGGCAGTTATTAGAAAAGGTAGGCCCATCTCCTACTCAACTGGCTTCAACTGCAAAGGACAAACCCAGAAATAGCTACGAAACATTCAAATCACTATATGGATCTTCACTTAATGTAATTTCAAGATGATTCAGAGTAATGAAAACAAATATTATAATCAACTGCAAGAACCAACCAAAAAGAGTTATTTGAAAAGGAAGACAAATTCAAGAAGTCATGACTGACTACAAGCTTGATCATGCAGAGTTTGGTTAATGATAGAAACAATGTAGAGATAGTGGTGTAAAAAGATAAGAAAAAATCTGAATAATTTCAAGAAGGAAAATTGAGCTATATGCTGCAAACATTAAGTTTGATATAGTGAAAGAATAATAAACACTGTCGGTGTATGTGTACACTAACAATTCAAAGATAAATTTTAAAAAAAAAATCAGAAGCCAAATTGTGATGAGATAAACACAGAGGTACAAAAAAAAAAGTCCATCCAAAAATGGCACAATCTGCCAGGAATAAGATTATATTCATTGGGGAGATGTCACTAAATGGATAGGCATATGATAATGATTTTCATGAGGCACACATAAGCCCAATTACATTTTATGGATTAGACTATCAGCATTAAAGAAGGAAAATGAGTGCAAGATAAGGATATTACGGTGCACATGTAGTAATTTATGTAGGAAACAGTTGAAAATGAGCAAATTATAAGTATATCAATCAAGGATGATGTGAGAGAACCATTTGAGATAATTTGTCAATCTGGCTATTCATGCCTTCTAGATGAAAAACACCCTATATCAAAAGGTATATTATCTTATTGCTTGGACTAGACTCTTTGCAAGTCAGGGCAATTCTAGAAGCTCACTCCTCTATTATGTGAGTCTAACTTGCAACATATGAGGTAGATAACCCTATTTTCTAGCTGACCATATCGGTTTTGTGATAGGGCCCTCTCTTGCTTAAATTTTCCTTGACGAGGAATTTGGCACCAGTATTAGTGGGTTGATGTCAGGCTAGCAGCCAATCTTATCATATGCTCTATCCTTTGGAGGAGCCTTTTCAAGTTTGAGTTGCAGTCTCTGTACCCTATATTTTATAGGAAAAGGCTTGATGATGATGATGATTGCAACATAAGCCAAAGGAGTTCTGATTTAAGAAGGTTAGAAAAGCAGACAATCAAAAAATTTAACAAAAGTATTAAGAAGGAAGTGAGGACCCTTCTCATTTGGGTATATTCAAACATGCAGAGAACTAATATTGAAGTAGGACAGACATCTTACTTCCAATATATAAAAGTGGAAGCAAACCCAATATCATATATTCGGCCCATTCATGTAACTTTTGAATTTTGATTTCACATGCCTCGTGTGAACAAAAGAGACAATCTACCATCTTTTTTTCTTTTTTTTCTTTTTTCTTTGAATAGCACAAATTTGTGAAACATCAAATTCCAAATATTCACAAAGTAATAAGAACATTAAGTATTCTCTGAAAATATAAGAAAATGTGGGTATGGACATATGTGCAGATTAGACTACAAATGGTAACTGCAGTGGGTCTGATCTATTTGTCTTTTTATATTCAAAGTTTCTCTAATAGGTAGGCAACGGTCTAAACAAAACAGAAGGAAGTAAGATAAAGCCCAATGCTGCTCCTCCACCACTACTCTATCACCAAGATGGTGATAAAAAGTACTGTCAATTTACTAAATATCAATAAGATGTGCACCTTTTTGTCTTTGGGGAAGTCAATGGACTTCAAATAGGCTCCAGCAGCAAAAGATGATGCAAAAATCTCCTCCTACAAGAATTTGACCACTATTATGTTCAATCCCGCGATAACACTATAATCTAACTCATAAGCAAAATCAAAGTTGAAAGATAAAAAATAAATTTACACAAAGCAGCGAAATGCAAGCACACCTCACTGACACTCAAACCAAGTGTCTCAAATTTCTTCCCGTATTGCTTCCTTGACTTTGTCGAATTGTTAGTGACAAAAACCAATCTCTTTCCCTAAACAAAACAAATAAAAGCAAATATCTCACAACCACACAACAATCTGTATTCACATTTTTCAATCTACCTATTCAATATAACATACCAATCAACCAATAACAACAGATGGACTCGCAAAAGGTCAAAAAAAAAAAAGACGAACCTTTGACCGCAGCATATCGAGAGTTTCCGGCACCCCATCGATCAAACTATCTCCTTTCCATATAACTCCTGCAATCCAAACAAAACAATATAAAGCACCAGAAGAGGAATCCATCTCAATTCCTCCATTCTACAATATAATTCTAATAAAGAGGGAACAAGGAGAGAAGCGAGATAACCATCGCAATCAAAGATGAAGGTTTCAACAGAATCGATGAGCTCGTCGGCGTTCTCAAGCTTCTGAGCCGACCCTCGGACAGCAGAACTCGCACCCATGGTGGAATTCCGGCGACCGAGCGTTCTCCGAGCTACGGAAGAGTGAGAGGAGGAGAAGGAGGGCGGGAGCAGGCTCGAGAAGAGCCTCCGCCTCTTGGGAAGAAGAGGAGAGATTAGGGTTTTGGGGAGGAAGAAGGGGAGTAGTGGGCGAGGAAGGAGTGGGAGGCTCCTCTGGTTATCAACATCTCAAAACTCTCCCCTTTCCCGTGATCCTTTAAAAGAAGAGAGAGTTGCGGTGGCCTCATGGTTCCAACGGCCGACCGCGGTTTTAAAAGGTGGGAGTTTGTGGATGGATATGGGAGTGTGATTCTGTGTGGGAAATTTGAGTGGAACGTGTGGTGGCTGTGGCTTCCACCGTCAAGGTGGAATGGGAGTAGTGGGATG
>KE505346.1:119478-131075 GCA_000441515.1 Elaeis oleifera
AAGTTGGATTGGGTAATGTACCCCAAAAAAAAAAATTATACACCACTTACAGTGTAGAAAATTCAACGTTGAATGTATCATTTTTCTGATTAAATCATGTAACTATTATTTTTCGACATATATTTAATATCTATAAATTAATATTTTTATTTAAAAATTTTATATGATAAAAATATTCATTATAACTTCTTGATATTTTGTATGACTTTCTGTCATATAGCTTCATGTGAATATATATATATATATGTCTTCTTGTCATATGACTTTCTGTGAATATATATAACTTCTTGTAAACATATATGATTTTCTGTGAATATATATGATTTTCTGTCAATATATATAATTTTTTGTGAATATATATATATTCACAGAAAGTCATATATATTCACAGAAAGTCATATATGTTCACAAAAAATTATACATGTTCACAGAAAGTCATACATGTTCACAGAAAGTCACTCATAAGAAGTCGTACAAGATATCAGAAAGTCATAAAGAATTTTTTGTGAAGAGATGTCATAATTTTGGACAGGGATATTTTCATCATACAAATTTTTAAATGAAAATACTAATCTATAGGCATTAAATGTGCGTCAAAAAACGATGGCTAGGTGGTCCAATTAGAGGAAGCGGTGCACTCTACGTCCGATTTTCTACACCACAAGACGGTGCACAAAGAATTACTCAAAAAAAAAAGATTGGATTGGGTTCGGATAAAAAAAATTGGACTGGATTTGGCTCCTCCTTTTTTTTTCGATAGAGAGGTTTAGCTCCTTAATACCAGACTTTGGTTTCAGAACCTACTTGGCTTTGTCTCTGCTCTTCATAGGGAGTTCTGTATTTTTTACAATTTATATCAGCTGCTTTATGGGTTTTGCTCTTGCAATGGTGCTTATAGCATCCTTTTATTTTACACTGCTTGGATTCTTCTTATTATTGCAAGACTCTGGGAGAGTGCTGATGCAGCGGGAGCTGGATATTGTTCGAGATCCGAGGCATTTAAGAAACCTACGAGAAAAATTCATACTCATTGAAAGTATTCCGACAAAAGATTCTCCGATGCTTAAGTTAGTCGGAGCTTGAAAACAATAGAGACAAGAGAGAGAGGATGTGCGAGAGCGGAATCTATTTCTCTTTTTTTTTCTTACTTGAGGGTCCCTTTCGTACCTCTCTTATCAAAAAGTGGAGCTGTAGGCTATTAGTCGAAATCTATAAGTTTGTTAGGCCTAATTCTCCAAATCATCGGGCAACGTTTTGGCCATCCATTAAAAGAAGAATTCTGTTCATCAATCTTTGGATCAAGATTGTTAGTAGTAGATATCCGCTGCAGACTTCACTTGTATGACCAGCAGAATTGGTGGTCTGAAATAGGTGCAAGGTTGAGATCTCGAGCCCACATCTGGTGCGATTTCGCCAAATTATCTTGGGTGCACCCCAAGGAGAGGGGTTGATCTAATCGGTGGGTTGTCTTCGTAACACTCCTAATCTTCTTTTATATGAGCTTGGTGATCTCTACTAATATGTCAAGCTCTTTGTGGCTTCATAATACTGAATATACGGAGAATATTTTGTTACTTAGAAGATATGCTTTCTTTTACTATTTTCTGTTTGTATCGACTCCTGTAGTGTGTTTATTTTTTTGCTTTTTGCTGTGGGCTCCCTTTTTTCTTTCTGAATCAGGTAAGTGTGCCATAGCGGCTCTTGTAACAGTTACTCCCTTGTAAGAATATTGTTAGCTCTTTTAGCAAAAGAAATTAAAATTTTGTATTATATTTGAGTTATTCACTCACCATGTACTTGTGGTGGTAACATCTAATTCTTATCGGATCATCAATTGGTTTGATACACCGCTAATTGTCCGCTTATTAAAATGCTGCACAAAATCTTTAATAAGATATGAAATCACAGGCAACCATATGTAATTTTGTATGCATCACAGCCATTCACCTAATACTCTCTAATTTCTTAAAAATATATATTACTCCTTATTCTTCAGTCAACCAGGAGGTTTCTAATGCAGTAGCAAGGATGCGCACTCATAAGAGGGAGTCAGAGAAATTGAAATGGTAATTGAACCCCTAGGAAGATAATATGCTGCACTACATGTTGAGGCCCAAATAGCAAGTTAAGTGGGTGCCTAAGACATAAGTTGAAATTGTCAAGAAATTAAAAATATTGGAACAAGTAAAGGACCTTGGGCACTAAAACACCTGACAATGGAGTGTTAAGAAATTTATGAAGCGAAATCAACTGATCTAGGCAATACATGATCGATACCAAGAAGCTAACCTTCCCTTTTTTTTTTTAAGAAAAGAATTATTATTAAAAAAAAACTACACTTCTAGTTGGATGCTAGAAAAATGGATTTGACTTCACCTACTTGGTGGAAGTAAATGTTAAATTCTGTGTTACAATTGGCCTGACGACCCAGACTGAGCAATGCAAAACTTAGTAGTGCAATTGCACAAATGTCACGAGAAAAAATAAACGCGTTCACAACTGTCCTATAATTCTTTTTTTTTTGTTAAATGTCCTATAATTTCTTCGTGGGGACTTTTGTAAGTGCCGACTGTTTTTTTTTCGGGTAGAAAAGTGCGGACCGTTAGTGTAAAACCAATTGAGGGGTCTCACATCAGTTTTTATTATTATTATTTTTTTGGGAGAATTCCGAGCAGCTCCAGCGTTTCTTCGTAGAAATTTGACCAGAATGCCGGTCCTCATATCCGGCCCAAATCTTCTGATAAGCATCATCGCGTTACAATTGCCGACATCGAAGGATTTTACGCCGACTGAAATTCCTGGAAGCTCTCTCTCTCTTTTGGTAGAATGGAAGCTCTTTACAGCTAGCCTGTAAATCCAGCATATTTACCTGCAACAGGAGAATAATTCAAGCCTGAAACACTGACAAGTTGCCCGCAACAATATCCACCAGAAGTGAGGCGGCCTCTTAAGTCCAACGAGCACTTGTGTCGCAAGAAAATTACAGGAAATGCAAGAGATTAAGATGGTTACCTACCACACAGAAAGTGTTTGATAGCGTGTAGTGTTTGATCTCGGTACCAATCCTGTACAATTCTTTCAAACCGTCACCATCCAATCTTCATATCGTTTCAAACACACCCGGTTTTGGAAGTTGGCTGCTATGGAATATAATGAACCACAATCATATAAATCATCCGACGACTGGCCCTGTTTTGGAAGTTGGCTGCTATGGAATGGGATATTCTTTGTGCACCACCTGAGGTGTAAAAAATCCGACGTAGAGCACACTGCTTTATTCGATTGGACCACATGATCACCACTTTCTAATACGCATTTAATGCTTATTTAATATCTGCAATTTTATTTTTCATTTAAAATTTTAAATGACGAAAATATTTTTTTCTTTTCGAAAAATTTTAATATCTTGTAGACTTGTACTTATATTATGATATTTTACGTTGAAATTATCATTTTATGTATAAAATGACATAATTTTTTAACAGAATGACATAAAAAGAGAAAGACACTTTCGTTATTAAAAAGATTATATCAATTTTTTTATAAAAAAGATATTATATTTTTTCACAAGATGTCATAATATCGATAAAAAATATCATAATTTTTTTAGAAAAAAAAATATTTTCATCATTCAAAATTTCAAACGAAAATAAAACTGTGGATATTAAATGTATATTGAAAACGTTAACAACGTAATCCAATAAGATAAAGCAATATACTCCACATTAGATTTTTTACACCGCGAGCGGTGTACAAAGAATTTCTCACTATGGAATATAATGAACCACAATCATATAAATCATTTGACGACTGGCCCTAAATAACCAATGGCTAGAGAGATTCAATAATAAACAACAATGCTCAAAAGTGAACAGAAACACAAGTATTGGAAGTTCAGAAATACAACTACTGGAAGTTCCTAAAATAATAATTAATGTAGATAAGAAGTCTTTGAAACCGAATTTATGATTTGCCAAGAGGGAAAGAGAGATGTACTATGAAAAAGGAGGTTGCCTCAAAATATTGGACAGTCAATTTTACAAACAAGCCACCAATGTGTCATTCTTCAACTGTCATGTACAAATTTTCATGTGGCCATACCCAAATTAGTCTCCTGCATGAGAGTTGAGAAGCACGTCGATGTATGTTCTTACAGCCCGGCAATATCTGATTATAGAATCTCCAGATTAACAAAATACAAGATTATGTAATCCAGATCTGGTTTTTCACCATGGGGAAAGATCCCCACATTCAAACAGCAACTGTATCATAATCTTTTTTTTTTTTTTTTTTTTTTTTTTTTGCCCGGAGATAATCACATCAGCGTCAATTTGCATTAGACAACATGAAAGTGGCATATAGGACAGATTACATCTGCTCAAACAACAGAAGACAGCACATGAGCACGCACACAGCAGCAAGCAGATGAGGTTGTATCAAGTAGTCACCCAAGAAGGGATGCCAAGGGTTGGATTATATCTGCGGCATGGTAATGAAGCTTCAACTGCCATGCCCTGCCCAAGTATAAAGCTGAAAGACCAACCAGCCAGAAAAATTTCAGGAATACTCTTCCAAGCATGCCGGCAACCATCAGATAGAAAACCTTTATACAGCCATCATCTGATAATCATAGCCATGTAACTGACTGGTTGGTATCACAATGAGAACCAAGCCTGTTTCCCCACGCTGTATTTGAATAGACCTGCAAAACCTCCTTGGGTTTTAAGAACTCAAACATCATGGTTTGAATAGAATCATAGAGACAATCAAATGAAAATGGTCTACTAGATAAGATGCACAACTAACAGTGAATAAATAAATAAAATAGCAAACAAACATGCTGAAGGATAGAATCTATTTGAAAAGCCTATGATCAACAAATTTTGAACCAAAAAGGTAACAAACAAGAATACAAGTTGGCAAGAAAATAATACCAAAAAACGTTGCCTGGAATACAAGTTGGCAGGAATAAAAAGTTGACATACCTTTGGAGAATGGCAAAAAATTTCTTCCCAGGCTGAAGTGGGCGACCAAGATGTCCAGCTTCCCGATGTCTAGAAGGTTAGGACAGCAATCCAAACCAGAATTATATTCTCAACATAAAAAACTTCAACCAACCTTTTCATTCTCTTCTTGTGCAATGTTATCAGTGGCAGCATTCGATGCTTCTCTTCTTCTGGATTGAATTTGGCGCACACATTCAGCAATTAGAATATTAAATTTGGAGCAGGCCTCCCTGAACAGGATGTGTGAAGGCCTGCTTTTTCAAAGCCTGTGATATGTTCCGCTGTGTCTTCTGGAAGTGCACATGACAGAGTGAAGGCATGGCGGCTCTCAGAACTGGCTTCCCGCAAAAACTTGCCCATTTTGTGGACCGCTGAAATTCAAACACACCCAACACTGTTAAAAGCCAGAAAGTGGTCCACAATCTATAACCAATTCTTGAGTCCACAATAAATAGTGCACCCACTTTATAAAAACTAATATAGAGCATGTACCAGTCACATCCATTCTACCAATATATAACATGTAGAATAGCTCCCAACCACTAGAATGGTAGTCCAGTTATGTTGTTGGACAACAACAAACTTGTCAAATCCAGGTGCCACTTGATTTCTTATAAAATGGCTGTCTGAGAATGGTTTGAATATCGCCTACATCACTATCAGCCTTTCCAGCAACAATAGTGGAGAAACCAAGAGGGAGAGAGAGGGAGAGAGAGAATAAAAAAGAACAAAGTTTACAATCCATGCAACCCATCCAAGATGTATGCATTTAATGAGAAATGTGAATCCTTTAAGACTCATCAAACGAAGGCATCATTTGGCATGCTCTTTGTCATTCTTGGAGAACATATTCCTAAATTTTAATAAACAAACATAGACCTCATCATGCATCAATTCAGAAGTAGACAGAAGACCAGGTGAGGAAAGAGAAACTTTTGGGAGGGGATAAAAGTTGGCAGAATCTTTGACATAGGGTAAGCCCCCTCAATTGACTGCCATTTTTATCCTCAAACTGTTACTTCATCAAATCAAGCATTTGTTATCACAACACTAATCAAGAATTAATTCTAGTTCATTAACACATAGTGCAACAAATTGTTTTGAATCCTTATATCATTCATTTCATTAAGATAGAATGACCTGTTAGTAAATCTTTATTGGTGTACAAAATTATGCTTACAAGGTACTTCCTGACCATTAACTAGATCTTGGCAAGTGCAAAATCACATGAGGGAACCTTCAATGGATCACCATGATCCCACCAATCAAGATTGAAAAGTATACTCTCCATTTTATTTCATATACACATTTGGAGGCTGCAGTTGCTCAAAGAAGAGTGTACTCATGGTGAGATTCAAACGGCGTAATAGTTGTGACTCATGAACAACCAATGGACATGTGTCCAGAAGAGACTTCACACTTTTGGTTACAGAAATGTACAATACATGTGTTTCATTGATATTGCAGACATTTTATTCAAGAGCAAGAGCATTTGATGGATTGTAAGTAATGATTCCTTGGATTATGATCATTTGGAGTGAATCGAATAAATATAGTCCATTTTACTTGTATACACTTGCCTCTCTCTTACTCATTTATGGGAGTGTAAATTTGGATGTTTGCATTCAGTACATTGTTTTGTGTACCAAATCAAATCGTACCAGTCCATATTAGACATGCCATACCATACTGATAGAGTAAGTGGTATGGCACAGGGGCTCAATACAGTACGGCAACAAACATGGTATCAGTGTTGTGCTGACTTGGTGTCTTTACCATGTATCAGTATGCAGATGTACCCACCATGCCAACCATACTAGTAAAAGGCTTAAGACCAAGATGTAAAACCTCATTTATAAAATTAAGTGCATTTATATATGAGCATAGGAAGAACAATATGTCAGAGAGCAAGAACATGGTTTACAAAGCTGCAGTTTGGGAACATACTGATTACATGCCAATACAATAAGTGGAACGATCCACTTTCCATATCTAGCCTCAGTTTATTAGCATGGACAATATTCCTGACTGATATTAATCTATTTAAGTTGATACAGCACAGGCAGTACAACATGCAGCATAGGCCGGTCAGTATAAGCATTTCATACACTGGACGAGACATGATAACACCTAAATCCCCAAATGATGCTTGTGTACAAGACCTTATTTGTCAAGATAACATTTTCTTATTATAAGAATTATGTTTATAATTATCATGTAGATGGATAGTCCCGATACTTGCCATTATTAAATAGGTCAACATATAATAAACATGAGAAGTGGAGAGGGCAAGCTTAACCACTCCCTTGGATTTGTTATTTCCATCTTATCTCTTCATTACATTAACTCTAGATCATGGCTCACCATGCCAGACCATGTCACACCATACTAGGTGCATTGTACCACAATAGTAGGAAGCTAATACTTCATTTGAGGGGGGGGAGGATACCAAGTATCAATACCATGAACAGACTTGTACCAACACTGTACCAGTATGGTTCTGGTACATTATCAAAACTGGTATTGCGAACCATGCTCTCAATTAACAAGTTATGATCATCTATTCTTTCCCATGTGCATCATGCATTGCAAATATGGTTGAACATCCAATCAAGAGGGACCATGAAGTTTGTTTTATATAATATTAAGGAGCCAATAACTTCCCAGTTTTTGTGGTCAAATCACCTTCCAAACCAAATTACAACATAAGGCAGTTAAAATGGAAAAAATAACCAAGTTGGACAAGAAAATGTTGAAAAACATCATCCAAAAGAATATATCAAAAGGATGCATCTCAAGACCATTTCTCACATGCTTTAGACCATTTATCTTCAAGCCTTAAGATTTATATATCCTCATTAGCCATCCCATGAGGCCAATTTTCTACATTACCGGCCAATACAAAGACATATTAACCTCCTCATGAAAACAGCACTTAAAGTTAAAGTGCAACACACTTGACCTAAATGTTAAGACAAAACAAATCATTAGAGAAGGTCAAAAACAATGCATGCTAAAAATAGTTCACTAAAAACTCCCTTCCATTACAATGACATCTTTCCAAAATAGCATGTCTTATTTTGCCAACTCTTTCCTCGTAAAATCTTGCTTTGCTATCTTCTTCAAATTCTATTTCATACTAGACTCCATAAAACTTAGTCACTAGAATCCCATCTAACACTTTAAGAACTTATTCCATGATAGACCTGCATACTCTTCTTGAATTAACGAGTTGTTATAACATTCTGCATGTTTCCTATCTCCACATGATGCCATTTTGGATGTTTAGCAGCTTAATGACATCAAATTAGGAACCTGTTGATGCACAAACACTTGGAGACGGCCTATTAAAGGCAAAGGTGGACATTAAGATCAAGACTCATTGGGACAGATCCAGGCGACCGTTACAACAATAATGAAAAGTAATAAAAAACAAAATTTGCCTTAAGATGCGCCATCTTCCCACATGTCAAGACAACTATCGCTGTCCATCCAGCTGGTACTAACCGAGATAATTAGATTTCTCGATTCATCATCAAACCAATGTCTTGCTGATCTCTTAGGTATTATTTTCTTGTAGGAACAATATGTGACCAGAAGGACGCACCTGGACAAGAATTCTTGAAAGAAATTTATCAAAAGGAGAAGCATTCTAGGGTATTTCTTTCACATGGTTTTCAATCAAGGTCTCACTCTAAGGTTTCAAAACATATTTATTTAGAACATCTTGAAATTTATTAACCACAATTTTCACCCAAAGTTACATATTACTATTCATCTATGTTATCACTCCAATTAACACTACATCAGCAACATATATAACATACCAAGAGGATTCTTTCCATTAACAACCAAATTATGAAAAGAACACGTTGATATTACATGGCAGTGCCCTTGATGCTACTATCCCTTTAAATCGATGCCATTTGGACATGTGTTGGCACAGATCCTCCATATGTGTCTCCTAAATTAGGAAATAAAGTAGCAATTGGCAGCCTATGATTTAGGGAACAAATGTCAGCAACCAAAAAACTTTCCACCTTTAAACTTGTGCACCTCACAAGTCAAGCAACATGGTGCTACCTTGGTGTAATCTAAAATCCACCATTATAAATATATATAAGGGATTCCAATTGCACTTAACCAATAGGTATTTTGTCATAATAAACTCAACATTGTCATTGCAGAGATTTCTTACACTTGGACATAAGATAAACCTTCATTCTCTAGTAAGTAATTTCTGTTGAAAGAAAGATAAAAAATACATCTTTGGCTAGAAGATTGAGTATTCCACAAGTTATATGACATTATGTTGAGTATACAAGAAGGGTAATATGTGGAAAAAAGCAAATATTATATGATGACAATTTACAGTACACAATATTCTTCTGTATCCCTAATGTTTTCTCATATATAAGAAGTTGAAGGAAGTTCCCAGTTGTGACATAGGAAGTCTTCCTTTGGGTAACCCTAGGTGTATCCAGTACCTGTGGAATATTACATCTTGGGGATGGTTTGATTCATGTCAACTACTTCGCATAAGCACCCATTTTTTCTAATGAGCAATAAGAATAAGGTGCAAGTATTTCCTTTGATGTACAGGATACTTTTTGGAGAAGTTGAGCAATCGGCCAAGTTGGGCCAAGTGGGTTCAACATTTATATCCACAATGCATTAAGGTAAATAAACAACTCTTTCACTTTCATCATCATTTGGACCCTAATTTTTGTAGAAAACCTAGAGCTATAAAATGTTCATGAAAATAAAAATTAAGGTTCATTATATATGTAATATATTTATTTATTTCGTATCCCCATCATATCTATGTCATGGTTTTTTAAGAATCAGTTTGTTATGTATGCAACATATTTATTTATTATCATATCCTAATTGTATCTGAGTTTTCTCTTTTTTTAGCAAGTTTAATAATATTAATGTGTCTATACTACACTGTATATGCACCCATGCCCATGCTTCACATATGTTGCACATCTACACCATTATGGTCAATGTCGTTAAAGGTGGTCGAACAGAGCTCCTAGGTGCAACCTAGGCACCTAGTTGGGCATGGCTGTCTAGCCCAAGCTAAACATACTTCTTTAAGGGTTTTTCCATTCTCTTCCTTATTTGAGCCCCATATGACATGTGGGAGGCAACCCAAGGCCCACATGGGCATGCAGGAGGGCAACAAAGGCACGCCAATCTCACAGCTGCAGCTAGATTGATTGACTACCAAGAAATTTCAGCAGCAATGAGTGACATTAGCAATCATAATAGCTAATGCTAGTGTTAGATTTGCATATATTCTTTTCTTCTTCCTCCTTTCTTCTACTTCAACCAATCTTCATCATCTTCTTCTCCTCTCCTTGTTTTTGAATTCTCCTCTCTCCATTTCACCATTCTTCCCCTACTTATTCTACTTTCTCCCTTTCTATTTTGCTTGCTAGCCTTTATTTGGTTGATGTTTTCTCCCCACCCTCACTTGCTCTTTGCTATGTGCTGGCTCTTTGGCTATGGCCCTACAACTTGTTTGCTGCCACAATGCCAATAATGATGTTGCTAGTCTCCTTGTGATTTTTGATCCTTGGAATGTTTAGGTGTGAAAAGGTTTCATGACATTGTATATGATGACAAAAAAGTGTATATATGATATATACACATGCTTATTTCAATATCTGGTTAAAGGTGTGCATTATAAAAGCTTAGAAGACTTTCTTCCCTAGGAAGCTGCTTACGTGCCTGACACCAGCCCAGGCATATAGAGGGTCCACTACCTAGCCTAAGCAATATGACAATATGGTTAGTTTAAGATGGGGATAAACTAGGAATAAATGCCACTATCCCTAACTAGTAACCAAAAAGACTACAAATGGGGTTGGGATTGTTGTAGCCAATAATTCCATCAAAGTTAGTATAATTTGGGGTATGTAGTTCCATGGAATGCCGTACCGGATCAAACCGTCCGGTATGGGACATGCCAAATTGTACCGGCGGAGAATCGAGACGGTTCCGACATGAAAACAGCACACGCCGATGCCAGAAAAGAAAGAGAGAAAAGAGGAAAAGAGAGGAAGAGAAAGAGAGAGGAAGAAAAGAGGGAGGGGTCCGCCGAAGGGCCTCTGGTGGGCCGTTGTGGCTGTCGGACGGCGTAAGCGCCTCCCGCAGCTCCGCGGCATGAAACAAGACGATCTACCCCTATTTTCGTATTTTTTAAAAATATTTTAAAAATGAAGTCGGCATGGGGTTTGCCGACTTCAAAGTGATGCCGGCAAACCTAGTGTCGGCTTCATTAAAAAAAAATTTAAAAAAACACAGAAACGAGCGGATCATCCTTGTTTCACGTTGCGGAGCCGCAGGGGATGTAAACGCCGCTTGCGGGCCACAACGGCCTGCTGGAAGCCCTCCGACGGCCCTCCGGCGGACCCCCCTCCTTTTTTTCTTTTTCCTCCCTCTCTCTATTTTCTCTCTTTCTCTCTTTTCTTCTCCGGTTCGGCTCCGTTTTTCTTCATCGGTTCGCCTCAGTTCGGAACGAAACAGGGACGTGCCAAACCGTACCACCGATCGGCCGATACGGCCGTCGGTACCGGTTCC
>KE505346.1:170407-182691 GCA_000441515.1 Elaeis oleifera
AGCCTTCTACAGGTGCCAGCCGAGCTCCTCCAGCGGACGAACTCCTACAACACCTCCCGGACTCCTCTATTGGACAACCTTCAATAATGGTTTCCGAATTCCTGATGAGCTTCTCTAGCAATCGGACACCAGCCGGACTTCTCCAATGAAGATTCTCTGTCCAAGCTTCCACAGCAGACGACCTTCATCTGCAGCATCAACGCCTAAGATGCCCGACCACAGTTAGCACGTCGACAACCTCAGAACATCTGAACTCCTCTCAGATTGCCGAGGCAAAGAGCTCTTTGCTCCACCAGACGTCCCAACCGAGCTTCAGCCATCCAGTCTGAACTCCCCAGCAAGTCACGACAACGGACACCACTCCGCTTCCGTAACAGACTTCACGTGGCCCCACCACTCTCTGGCAAGTCGCGACAACGGACACCACTACTCTCCGTAACAAACTCCACGTGGCCCCGAACGGCCCATTACCAGGCGGTTACAGACGTCGCTGTCAATCAGTTACGCTCTCCCGTCTATAAAAGAGACCCTCCAGATACGTTCTTCTCTAAGCTAAGCTATAGGCTCTGGTACTATCTCTAAACTCTGCTAAAATCCCGTTCGAGTGCTCCATTTTTGTTGAGACAGAGTACTGACTTGAGCGTCGGAGGGTCTTGCCGGAGTACCCCCAACTTCGGTTTAGACTTCCCTTGCAGGTCCCGACGACGGCCGCGATCCCCTCGACTCCAGCTTCTCCGACGTCAGCGAAATTTTGCACCAACACCTTCCTTATTTTTCTCCTTAGAAACTTCCTATTTTGGTATGGAATAAAAGGTAGGATGAGTGAGGCGCACGCCATCTCTGGATGAGATTTAGAAGGGACGCATGCCCCTTGGAATTACCATGGAGAAAGAGAGAGGCATGCGCCCCTCTCTCTTATTTGCGTGGAGAGAAAGAGAGAGGGCGTGCGCCCCCTCTCTTGTGTGCATAAGATGAGTCAGAGGGGCGCCAAACCTCTGCTTTCCTTGTTGGGCGTGAGCCTTTTCAATTGGGCTTGATTTTCTTGGAAAGAAAATCACCAAAAGGAGAAAGAGACTTTATGAGATAAAGACTTGCCTCTTAACCTTGATTGGAGTTTGATTTGGACTCCACTAAGAGCTCTATTTAAGATGCTTTTCCCCTAAGGTTTTAATAATTAAGAATTCAGATTCAAACCCCCTCCTTGTGTCCAAGCCCTCCTCTTCCTCTCCTCTCTATCTAACGCCCAAGGGTTGGCATCCCATATCTCCACACGTCCAACGTAATTGAGCAATCTAGTCTACACCAAGAAAAGAAGACTGCAGTTCAAGTATTGAGATTGCGGAAGGAAGAAGATCAAGTGTTGATCAAAAATCCAAAAGACTGAAATTCATCTTGAAGAAGATGAATCTACAAGAAAAGAAAGATCCAAGATTGATTCCGATGAATACCTATAGAGGCCGGACATCTGTGTGGCTAAATCAGAACCGTAGACATCCCAGATCCGAATCTTAAAGAAACAAAGAACGATTCAGGTATAGATTCTATCCTCCCCTTAAAATCCGATCTTGTATTTATTTCATTGCATACTTGAAAAGATCTCTAGATGATTATAGGATTAGATCCAAGCATGTCTAGAATTAAAATTATTTTAATCTTACCATTCTGCTATGTAGTTTTCATGAGATGAAAAAAATCTGCATATTGAAAATCACCTACTCCAACACAAAAATCTGCATGTTAGAGGATATAGTCATTCTGATTTCATTCCAACATATTCTAATTCTTATTTTAATTGCAAACCAAATGCACCCGAGATGCCTCAGCCATCAGATGAACCCAAAAATGGCTAAAGTTTAAAACAGAAATATATAAGTGAAAGAAGAATTTTAATCAACTAAGCAAATTTAGATTACATCCTTTTGAAGGTTAATAATACTTTCAAGACTGTTTTAATTTATACACTTTTTTACAAAAAATCATTTTTGGTGTTTCTGATTTATGATAAGTCATCAACTCGACTTGCATCTTTGGAATTGGCAGGAGCAAAAGAATTAAGTTAGATTTAGAGCATTTATTAATATATAAGCCAACAAAATAAAGTTTAAACATAATTCCCATAACTATGCATTCCTTCATTGTCAATTAACAGGATGAGTTACACAAAACTTTTAAATCCAAACTAATGATGATAACCCGCAGCAAGTCACATACCAAAATGTTTTGGAGACTTCTTATAGATGCATCAAATGACCATATAATGGATGCTTCTAGTAGAACTAGGTAAAAGAACAATGATGCGTACAGCTGAGAATTCACAAAAACAATAATGATAAACACATTTCAAGCACATGGACCAGAAATAAATGAGTTCATTTACTTCTAAACCACAATTATCTCAAACAATTTTAACTATGAATAAATGAATACATAACACAGACACACACAAACCCCTCTTTTAAAAAAGTCACCTTATTTATGATCATTTGATGCACGAGTAAGAAATCTTCAAGTAATTTAATTATTTGGCTTTAGGCCCTACAAGTCTTCTAGGTCATCACCAGCATTGAGATTTCTCAATTTTACTGTCACATGATTCACACAGATCAAATTAGTGCATCAGCATTCTTTCCTCTACCATAGGCAGCCTTCTGTTTCTAAACAGGAAGCCAAATTTCTATTTCCTCCATACTTTTGGCTTGAATATTTATTTTCATAAGATTCCCTGTAGACCATGTGACTCCAAATTTTTATAAAGTTACCACCATATCAGGAAAATCATATCAGTAATCCACAGCATTCAAATGACAAAAAAGTAAGCCTCAATCACCAAAACAATAACGCAATCAATTTTCTAATTGAAATATTCTCAGCAAAATAAAGAATAAAAGTTCTTGGGTATAAGACAAAGTAGTTGCTCAAAATATTAGATAATGGTTGCTAAGACACATGATCCAAGCAAGTAGGCTGAATTAAAGGAGACGAAGTACTCTCATTCGAAATTATTAACCAGAAATTAAGGGTAATGTGAAATCAATTTCTACAAAATTAAATGCATTAATGCTGAGGAATGAATTAAGAACATAACGATCATGAGTCACCAAAGGCTAAACAAGGAGAATAAATAGTATGAGCGTTAAAACAAACAAAAAAGTAGTTGAAGAGAACAGGAAATACGAAGGTAGAAACATTTCCAAAACAAAAAGAATGCAAAATTTTTTAGCAGAAAGACATGAGATGAAATGGAGTATAAGAATTAATCAAGAAAACTAACCTTCCTTGCATAACAGGATCTTCCAATACAAAATTGAGACTTTATATCACACTTTAAGTATTTCATACAATGTGAAAAGTACCTAAATATTATAAGGGCAATGATAATGATCCCTGATATTAAGGAATGGACATAATGATATAGAACTTTAAGAGTGATATTTAGAAATGACAAGGCTTGTTATGTAGAAACATGACATTGATTGATATAACACGAACAAAAAGTGGTGAACATCTGACCATATTCATGACCCTCCACAACACATAAATGGACATCATTCTCAGTGATATAAAGTGATAGGCAACAGAATAGGTAAGCTGACAAGAAGCATATAAATCCAAAATTCGGTGAATATCACTGAACCAGAGTTAAGCCACATGAGCCTTATAATGTTTAGCTGTTTCTGACACAAAACTGTAATACAGGTTACATGCATGAGCAGCTAAGCACAGACGTAATGACCATGGTTATTACAGACTAACACCTGCAACCTTAGTGAAGTTTAAGGTGTTTCGTGAGTTCCATACATGCAGCTGGAACTGCATTTAATAATAGAGATGTAATCTTTCGAAAATCAATGTATGGGCAATTACTACATGCGCATGTGCACCAACACCAAAAAAGTTTGATGCATTATGCATGAAAGAAGGGGAAATGGGGAAAAAGAGAGAAACATTTGCATTTGATTACCCTGCAATCAACAATATGCTACAGACTACAGATAAATATGCAAGAATAAGTAGGACAAGGTGCTGTTTAAATAAATAAGCAACCTGACAAGGAAAGATGAGCCAGACATTGTTTCCTTCTAACATGAAAATTAAAAAGTTGAGGCACTAGTTATTTGCCACCTAAATTTTGGAAACCACTTATACCAAATATTTGGTGTGTATGTTCACCAATCAGAATATCCGATTGAAAATCATTTTTTTTATAATAGGCAAGAAGGAAAGAAATTTGTCTTTGGTTATTTACATATAAAGAGCCCAGATGACATGTATCAGACAGTTAACGAAGGTTTTGAAAAAAAAATCTCCAACTGGTAGGGTGCACTTTCTAAACTGAAATACTCAGATATCCATAGAATTTTGGATACGCAGTAGACCCCAACTGTACAACAACCATGGGCGTCTATTCAATTTGACTATGGAAAACATAGGAAAGTGGTGAACATAAACTACAATGTGATTAATTAATTGGTGATTTTTCATGATATTGAATTTAGGAACCATGTGCCATGGATCATTTACCACATACTTCCAAAGTGTGCAAATTCTTCCTGCTTGAATTCCATAGTTCTTTCCAAATTATTCATAAGTTGAAGAGGTACTTCTGCAATCAAATGGTAAATCGTCTAACCATGAATCATCTAACAGAAGTGATGAAGATTCAGACTCTGTTGGCCACTCAGAACTTACATCTATTTCATCATATATAACAGGTTTACACTTTCCATCCCTATTTTGACTGATGGCCTGTAATCGAAGATTGCAATGCACAAACACTAAATCACTCAGCTTTTCTAATTCCATCTTGTTACGTTCTTTGTATGCAAGTTCTCAAAAGTGCTCCAGTTCCACCTGAACCAGCATGAACTGCAAGGCTGGCTTAGTATCCGCATTGCAGCCCTCTGCATTATGGGAATCTCATAACCATATGCAGCCCACCAATCACCTGGGAGTACATGAAAGACCAAGAGGTTGAATAGTATGTTTATGCATTTATGCATGCAAGATGTTCACTAAGTAGGTCAATTAAAGCTCAATAAAAATGGTATCGACCAAACAATTGGTGAATATACCTGGTGCATTCAATGTCCTTCCCATGATAGCAAATTCACTCCCAAGAGCACCTTGCGCATTTAAATATACAGGCTGCTCTTTAGTAAGTTCAATTTTATCTTTCTCTTCAGGAACATTTTCCACATAGCTGCATGAAAACCATTTCTAATATTTGCATCAAACTTAAAATTTGGATTATAGAAGATTGAAGGTTAAGGAAGCTGCAGCTGCATGTAGATGAGAATGAGGTTGCACACTCCATCTTCTCTCGATTATCTCCAAAATTGGCAAATATTTCTCTTCACACCCCTTATAAATATCTTGATTGCCAATTTTGCCCTTTCTATACCTTCATATATGTATCCCATAGCTTGCATATCACCATCTACAACCCTCAAAATTTTAAGAAGAGGCTCACACACACTAACAGCTTCACGTGCTGATTTCCAAAATCTTTCTAGAAATAATAACGATCTGATTGCTTGTGCATCAGGTCTTCTGCTGTATACAGATGACAACCAATCAGCATGAGAAAACATGTGCTTCAGATTATCTTCTTGAATCACGATGGATCTTAAGGTAAGAAATGGGTTGCAAATCTTGTAAGCTTTGGCCGGATTAGTTCCTTTCCTCCGGTGAACTTTCTCATCATATTCAATATCCAGTCATGACTGTATATATACCTTGCTATGGTCCTGGCCTCCTCCAAGACTGTACCCATCCAGTCCTGCTTACTGATATCCTCCAACATCTTCTCTATACAATACGAAGCACATGGAGACAAAATAATGAAGGATACTTCTTTAACAGAAGCCCTCCAGTGCAAGCATAGCTGGTTGCACTATCTGTTATGACTTGCACCACATTTTCCACACCAACATCCATGATAACAGAATCAAGTAACTCGAACAAGTAATAAGCATCATCTGCATGGGATGAGATATCAACTGATTTTAGAAATTGGGTCCCTTTAGGTGACGCAACGGAAAAATTAAAAGTGATTTGGACCTCCCGTCAGACCAACTGTCGGAGAAAATGGTGCAACCTGTTTCTCTCCAATCATCTCTTAGTTTTTTGTGGTTGTCATTTATTTCACTTTTTGCTTTTTCTAAATGAGTTGATCTCAACCCCTCATAAGTTGGTGCTTTATAGCCCACCCACATTCTGCTATTGCATCAACCATTGCCTGATACTGAATAGATTTAGATGCACTAAAGGGAATAGAGTTGTGAAAGAAAACAGAGCTATTTCTTATCAGCATTATCATGCTTTTGCTTTTGAGCATCATCTAGTGGGGGCTGTGTACTTGGTGAAGGGCGCGGCAGTAACAAGGATGGGCAGGTGCTTCCATGTTGCCCGCTAGATCTAGCATTATTGGCATGGAAACCACTACTAGCAGAGGAACTATTTTGGGGACCATTCTGCGCCCGATCAATCTTTGGCTTCTTGGAAGCTTTCTTGTTTCGTGGAGTGCTTAAAATGCTGTGTATTAAATCTCTTACCTCATCTGGAACTTCAGTACATGGGACTATGTCTTTGTTTTAATCTGAGCCAGATGAAACTTCATCCTGTAAACCCCTCCACTGAACTCACGATGGCAATAGTTACACCTAACTTTCTGTCTTGTAGCATCAACCAAGACACAGTGCTCCCAACAAGCATCTCTTCCTCTCACCATTCTCCTGCAGTAGCCACTCTGTTTAACATCCATGCAGCTATTTAACAAAACTGAAATCTTTAAATGTCAATGAGACAGAGAGAATGCTTAAAAGTTCTAAGACCCATTCATGAAAAAGTTCTAAGTCCTCAGAATTTGCTTCATTGAGACAAAAATGTAGCATTATCTTATGCTATGAGAGTAGGCCAAAAATTGACAAATTTAAGCCATTGGAAGGCAAGCGATACATAAATCAATGACATTTATCGTATATCTTATAGTCAATAACTTCAAAAAAAGAGTAGAAATCAATAAAACAATATTGATAGTTCTTTGAAATTAACGAAGTAGTATGGTCCTTAAATAATTCAAAATTCTAAGGTATCAATATAACATTCTCACCTGAAAAGAGGGTGTGGGAAAAGAAACAATAGTTGGACATAGAGCAAATGGAATGTGACTGTGATCTGAATGTGATATACTTACCAAACTATGATGATCATAATACCATAGAGTGACTACTTTTACTAATTTTAATATGTCATACTTCTTAGGGGACTAGGTTATAAACAGAGGATGTTTCAGCACAAGCAGTCCCATAGCTGTGGTTCTCGGCCCCTAACAGACAGAAAGTAACAAAGAAAGGAGAAAGAAAAGAAGAAAAAGGACGAGATGGAGAAGATGAAGCAAATAACAAGTGAGAAAATTTAGGATAAAAGAGAAAAAAGGGATGTGAAGAAAAATCAGGTGCTTCATTGGGTTTGATCAAGAAGAATGTACCCTCTTTTCCCTGAACTATCAAAGTAAACATTAAATGTTTTATGGACAAAAGGCTGATACTCTACGTGGAGTTGACAATTTATGAGGCTCTTACAAGGGGAAAAGTCTGACAGTTATTTAAACCTGGAATAACATATTAACCAAGTTTTCAAACTCCTCATGAAGCTGGGGAACATATATCAATTATGCCCTCCTTCGAACATATAACTGATGCTGAGAATTTCTAAGAAAGCCAATCAGAGAACATCAGCCAATTAATTTTGAACCCTTACTTTCTGAATAACTATTTGTTTATATCCTTTTCGTCTTCTCTTTAGCAGAGTAACAGACTAACAGCCAACCTTATGTGCTTTCTTTGCTCATGGAACAGAAAATAGAGTAATATGAAGTCATGTTATTATTTATATTTTCATTGAGCATGACAAACTCACATCTTGAATATACTCTTACTTGGGCCTATCTGCTAGATCTGATAACAATGCCTTAATTTGCTTTATAGTATTTAGGTTCCCCCAATGAAGTTACACATATCAAGTAGCGGATCTCTCACCTAATCTACATATGATATACTTATGGCACACAGTCTAACTATGGATATGCATGTAACATCTTTCACAGAATCTCCTATATGATTCACTGCCGCCTGAAATCAAGTTGAAGGAGAAATTGTATATGACGAAGCAAGGTTTAGAGATCTATACACGCATAATATGGCACCCCAAGCAATTAATCTAGATCGATGCTCCCAGTAGACCTCTTTTTACAATCCTTATGAAGGAAAGAACCTTCATATCCACCTAACAGCCAGATTTTAATTATAGCTATGACCATCCTAACATCCCAATTGTCATGAAGTTTGGTTTTGCAATGCAAGAGATTTTCCTCATGTTTCCATACATATCTCAGCAACAAGTTTGAACATTTTTCAAAAGATAATACTTTCTTGTGCACACCAAAAAAGCAACCTACCAGCAAGCAGCTCAACCAATTCTCCACACTTTTAGGTTTGAGGCAATCATCTCTCCAACTATGGCCTACATCCGACCAGAAGTTACTAGTTGTATACTTGGTAGCTTTAAGGAAGAAAAACATACAGAAACTAGGCAAAGGATCAACACAAAGCAAATAACGGCTAAAAGAAATTAAAATTAGTTATTAAGTACAAGCACTTCATTTTCCTTCATGTGCTAGGAAAATCATCCTCGATAGTCAATCCAGAGAAAGTTGGTCTGGTCGGTTAAATAGCCAGTTTATTATCTTTTATTTCCTTTACAAATTAATCTTAGTGAGTTTGTTCCAAACAGGAGTTGGTGGTGTAACAAAAGGAGAAGTGAGGTGACTTGAAGCAGAATAGAGAAACCTAGCTATCATTTGCATGTTCCTCCTCCGCAAAGTAAGAAGCATTTTCCAAAATGCAATTGTCAAAACCAAGATACCTCATTCTCGAATGCAATCGTCAAAGCCAATTTCAGATGAATCAGTTCTCTTTGCCAGGCACCAACCTAGTTATCTTGGCAACGACATGGAATCAACAACCAAGTAGCCTTAAGCAAGACCTGCAGTCACTAGTACCCTGCAGAGAATTGACATTGTCCCAAGGAGCAGGGGGTCGACAAGAATAGGAACTTGCTCAAGGTGACAGCTTTCTAATGGGTGGCACATAAACCCTACAATATGAACCTAAACCACAGATCTACCCACAGAATTCCATTGATGCATGATAAATTCGACAATTTCAAAGAAATGAATCCAAAATCAACTCATAATATGATCAAATATATAACATATAAACAAATAAGCACATTAGCATTGCAATAGCTTTAAACCCAACCAAAATGGGAAGAAAAGATCCAATCCTCAAACTCAAAGAGCAGTATGACTCTTATACTACATAAACCCTAGCTACCCGCAACCGGCGGCGTGGCGAAGGATAAAAATCACTCTTTTGACTTGAAGAAAGGCATGGTAAAGGGTCTAAAAATCGCACCTTGGATCAGTTATCGACAAAAAAGGGCAGAAAGAGTACACTCGCCGCAGATGTGGCGGCGGGAGCGCTCGCCGGCGGGCGAACGGGCGGCCTCCGGGGTCCGGGGAGGGAGGAAGAGAGAGAGGAGAAATGGGGAGGGAGAGAAAGAGTGGAAGCGAGGCTGTGGCGTGCGGTCGGGAGGGATGGGGCACGTGCGAGCACCTGACTGGTATTAGGGGAAAGAGGGGGTCCTCCATCAACAGATGATGGCCATGATGGATGGCCATGGTAGTTTTTTCTTTAAATATTTTTATTGCTGGACTTTTTACAAAAAAAAGGGAAAAGACTCCCTGATCTGTGGCAGTCAACCAGCAACTCGGTAGAATCCAAGAATTATTCTTTATTTAAATCCTTGGCAGAAATTTCCTGCATCTAGTTTAGCTTTGCTCATGGCCCTAAACTTGATATAGTTAGCTAATTAATTGAGGGTAAGTTGATGGTTGTATTGGCTAATTTGGACTGATTCTGACCTTTATCAAGATTTGATAAATTAGTGAAAGTGTCAAGCAATTTCTACATCCTATCAGATGATTTATTTTTTTGGGAGCCATCATCTTCTCTAGTTTCTCAAAATTAATTGGAATAAAGAGATTATGGTAGAATTAGTTTGTTATTAGAAGCATAAATAATGTTCTAATAGCAACTTGAGGAATCCATTTGTTTGAGACGACGATATCAAGACTGAGCTGCATGCCGTATGGGAAGGATTGAAGCATATGGTAATGCAACTGGAAGTGGCCCATATTATATTTGAATATGATTAATTGATTGCGATTAGATAGCTTTCCAATCAGTTTACTATTGAGATTAGTCTTAATCCATTATTAAGCGATTTTAGATAATGGTTGCTTCTCTTTTGTCTTGTAAGATTAAATATAGAGAGGTTAATAGTACAGCTAATTGGATGGTGTTGGATATAGCTAATCATAAGGTAACTACTTATTGGACTACTACATTGGATATTCCTTTAGATTTTTTACATATTTCAATTTTTGATTCACGCAGATGTATTCTTATTAGACAAGTTTAATACATCCAAGTTCACCAAAAAAAAGAAGGTATTGGAAGAGTGTTATCCCATGCTGTATAGCCTATTACCAACAAAAGTTTCTTATCAATATGTGTGTGTGTGCGCACATAGTTAGCTAATCAAAAGCATACCACAAATTATGTTTGCTTTTGTTGAACTTGTCAGCCAATCAACTTGTTGATTGTTGCATTTCTGATGTAGTGAGTTATGGAGCTGCCAATTTTGTCTATAAGTTGGGTATTATATTACATTATTGAAAAGTAGAGCTTCAGGTGTCATGGTGGCTTTCTAGTGCTCCAATTGCTTTTACCCACTTTAGGGATCAACCCATATCTCCAAGGGGGATATGCCAGGAATGTTGACAGGCCAACCACAAGGTTCTATATAAAGCTTTGCCTCATCTTGCAAGCACCTTTTGCTGGTCTAGATTCCAATTATGCGTATAATAACTATCTTGTCTCAATTTAAGCAGGCAAAAAAGATGTAGCCAAGCATGGTCCTCCATATTATAATCTGATTGTCTTCAGCAAGAGGCAAGAAACTCCCTATCAGTGCTTTCTATAATCTTAGCAAGTAAGGCCTATTGGGTAATCTAACAATATTAGACTGGGTTCCTGTTAAATGCGTGGATTGAACAGCCCATTCAGCCTATTTGAATATGGCTCATATCAACCCCCACACCTGGTCCGAATTCCGTGGAAGGAAAAAAAGAAAGACCTCCATAGATCCTTTTCTTCGACACAATTAGACTAAGAGAGTGCTGGGTTGATATGGGTCATATCTACATAAGCTGCTCGATCTGCGAATACAATAAGAATTTAGACCAATCCTGCTGGATCACTCAAATAGACCACAAATTGTATTAGAAAACTTTAGCATCAAATTAGTATGGCCTTGTAGCATAATGTAAGGAAAACAACCTAATTACGGCGTGAACCATACTCTTATCTGCTTCTATCTTGGGAGCTACATGGATGATCAGATTCTTGCTGCATGTATGCAGACTTGCCTAAATTATTGTATGTGCATAACAGCCTTGCCATCTGTCTTGCTCTTCTGAAGCCAACTCATTTGCTTGTGCATAGCTTGGTGAGGAAGACCAACACATTACATGGCACCATACTCAGACAGATAAGCATGTCCATATAAATTACAATGCTCTTGCTTGGAACATTGACATTTCTTGAAAAGAGTCCTAATGTCAAGAGATGTGTTTCCCAGAGAATGTGAAACATTTAAAGGTCATGCGATGCTTCAGAATAAGTCAGTCATTGAGCTTGTGGCCAGAGAATAATAGTGTTTTCAGGTTCTACCCTTTTATAGAAGTTGTATGAGATAAATCATTGAGATACTCACCTCCCCTAAAATTCTTCAAACTTTATCCTCCATACTTCATATAATATGCATGGCTTTACTCTGACCTAGTTGATTAAATGGACCTAAGGACATGTATTTGCTTATGGTCATAGCATTTTAAAGATGAGAAGGAAAACAAAAAGCAGCATCCATACAAAACAAACAAAAGAAAGCACTTCTTCCTCATATTTATTACAGTAATGACCATGTCAGAGTGCCTATAGACAATACCAATTCCACTCTAGAGTGAGCAAATGCCCAAGGTATATAGAACCTATTCATGCATCAAATTTTGATTTAGATACATGATATTTCCATGCCAATCTTGAAAGAAGAGTGCCCTATAAGCCAATCGCAAGTGTGTGGCGATGGAATTTTTCTTA
>KE505346.1:188540-204914 GCA_000441515.1 Elaeis oleifera
AGTGGGTATCTGCCCAAAAAAAATACCATTGGAGGGCAGACACTTGGACGCCTTGTGAAAATTAGGATTAGCGCTACAAGTATTCTTCTTATCTTAATTTATATTTATTGTACTTTGATTATTATAGTTAAGAATTTCTGGACATTGGGGTTTTCGGTGCATCGAGTGTTTTGAATAAAATTTTAAACACCTAACCCTTCTGCTGCACCATTGAAACCCAACAAACCTATGGTGGTAGACCAGCACAAATCCGTGCCATTTCAACCTTGAGCCTCTCAATCTCAACTTTTAGCTACACCAGCTTTAGTGTGCCAACATTGTTGGTTGAGATCCTTTTGTCTATGCTTTTGATCTGCCTCATCTCTAAAACTATGTTTTGTTAGAAGAAATAATTCCAGCTTGATATGTGTTCATAAAATCAAATGTGGTCTTATGAGCTACGGAGTTCAGAGACATTTAGAGAGAGAGAGAGTGTGTGTGTGTGTGTATGTGTGAACCAGTTCCCTTTGGATCCGATTCAACATGAAGTTGGCAAGCCTTGCCAGCCTCACCGAAACTTCTCAAACTCTATTTCAAATACAATTGATTTTAATAATTGATCTTGAAGTATGGTTTTTACATCCAATTGATCTCAACTCAATCTTAAATGAACATACATTTATCTCAATCTCAGAGTCCTAATCACTTGATTAGTACTGCAGATTTTATTAGTCTATATCTTAGTCTTAAATGCGATAAAAAACTTTTGATTGCACTGATTTTGATCAAGGAGAAACGAGATCTTTGATTGTTAATCAAAAGGATAAAAAAATTCCAAAATTGACTTGGAGGTGCCAAATTGTGAAGTATTCTTAAAAAGAATCTGTACTTTAATATAGAAATGTATATAAGCATTGTGGTTGACCCAAGAGGACAAATTGCTTGCGAGCATTTTAGTAATGTGATTATGCATTTGGTTTGATAGAAATACTAAAGCCAGAGAAATTGGTATATGTAAATTTTGGGTTGAGCATCTTTAACTTCGAAAGATTTAGATTTCTTAAATTTTGAGAATGAAATTTTGTAAGGAGGAAGACTGTGAGAACTTATCCTCTTGGACCTGGTTCCATGTGAAGTTGGAAAGCCCTATCGACTTCACCAGAACTTCTCAAACAAAAACAAATAGAGGCGGGGGAAGAAGATGAGTTCACATGAAATAGAGAACTATGTCCCCTGCTAATCCATAGTCATGGGGTAGAGATAAGGCTGCAAGGGCAACCTAACTCTAGATGAGCGCCAGTAGGAGAGTTTGCATTGACTACGTCACTGAGATCCAACCTCATCCGAAGATAAATCAAGTTTATCCTCTTCCGACCCTCTTCTTTAAAAACCCCTAGGTCGATTCCACCACCTCAACTCCCTCTTCCCTCTTCCCCACCCCGACGGCTATCGTGCTGCCTTGCTAAAGCGACGTCGCCTCTTTAAAACCTTAATTCCTTATTTTTTCTATTTTGAGAGCTTTTGGATGTGATACTCACTGGACTCTCCCTGCCGACAGCAACCCCCATCATCGTCGTCGTCGTTGATGAGCCTCCTCCTCTCTCTTTTCTTTATTTCTTGGACCTAGGTGCTGCTGCCATGGCAAAGGGGGCAGTGCCCTATTTTTCTTTTTCTCGGCTACCCTATTGCTGCCAGCCGGACCGCCGCTATGCTGCCACCGATCCCACCCCCTTATCCATCCTATCTCTCCCATGGAGGATTTGGTTAAGGAAGAAAGAAAGAGAGAGAGAAATAGAGAAAGAAAGAGGAAGAGAGAGAGAGGACTCAATTTTTTAGTAAACCTAACCTGCTGATTAGACCTAATCCAATTGAGTTTAGATCAAATTGAACTATATAAATCTAACCTGTAAATCGATACAATCCTGACCTAAATCGGGGCCAAATCGGGATCTTCTTTTTCTTTCATCTAATTTTTCTTAATTAAAGGCTAATGGCCTTGATAATTTATTTGATTAGAGCCTTTATTGCTTGAAGAGCACCAGATCTGAGGATCAGGTCATGTGCCAAAAATCGTGACTTTTGGATTCGACTGATGGTAAGTTTTTTTTTATATCTGGATTATTTTATACATATTTATATATTAAATTAATTTATAAAAAATATTTAAAATTATTAAAGTCTAAAGTATGTATGTATGTATGAAAATAATTTAAAATATTGGATCAAGTATGATATCATCTAATACAAATTTGAAAATGATGATTTTTTATTTAATATTACATGATTTCTAGAAGAACATTATACATATTCATCTTTGCATGAATTTTTGAATAAAAATTATATTGTTGCTCTTTTGGGAGATGTAAAAATTTAAGTTGATATTATTTTAAAAATAAGTATGATCATTTATGAAAATTAATTATAGTAGAATTATGAGAAAAAATTCTCTAGTTAGAATATGATTTGGGTCTAACCAACGGGATTAATCGGTAGCCATACATTAGAAATATATTTCTCTTGGGCCTAACCAGTCGGAGCTAATTGCTAGCAAAGTTAGTCTTCCTATACCTAGCCAGTCGGAGCTGATTTCTAGCATACATTGATGCATCTTTCGGCTACTAACTCCAGCCTGAGTCTCATCGAATTTCTTCGACTACCATCCTCTCCCATAGTCGCACTATAATTCCTCCCCCCAGTGATATTCTTTTTTAACACTCTAGGAGCCTGTCAGATTTTGAACCTGCAACCTCGCTCTGATACCAACTGTTAGAACCGAAGCCCCTAACCAACTTTCCAAAATCAAATGTCCATTGGGAGATAGGGTTTATTAGTCTTTATCCACTAGGCACAGGGACTTCACACTTGAGTTGACCTGCATCAAGCTAAATCACCCTCAACCAGCAGGTTGGATGGTTAGACCCATTTAATCTTACCAACCAGGCATCAGTCGACCTTCCTTATCAATCTCCATAATTATTGTCAATATATCAACCTCTCTTCGGCTACCAACCCAAGCCTAAGTCTCACCGAATTTATTCGGCTACTATTCTCTTCCAGAGTGTCACCGAATCTTCTTCAGCTACCAACCTCTTTCAGAGTCTCACCGAGTCTCCTTCGACTACCAACCTATCCCTGGGTCTCACCGAATGTATGCTGGAACCTTACGCAACAGTCACAGGGCTAATCGTGACTGTATGAATTAGAGCCAGTTCCCTCTTGGGCCTAACTGGGGCTGATTATTGGTACATGTCGATGGATTGGATGTTTTATATTTAGGAGCCAGTCTCTTTTAAAACTTGTCACGAGGCTAATCGTGGTCGTAGTCAACGAAGACTGAGAGAGATTTTTAAAAATTCTTATTACACATTATGTGTCTAGAAAATTCAAATTATATTGATTTTTGCATCTATTATTGTATATTTAGAAAAAAAATTAAATTATGTTTAATCCATCAGAGATATTGGTAACTTACTGGTTTGTAAAGCTCACTTTCTTTTTTTTTTTCTTTTCAAACCTAGAAGATACTATCATGCTTAGAACGGAATAGTAAGAAGCATAGAATTATGTATTGATAAAAGATAGGCCTCCAATATTTTTAGAACCTTGGTTTAAGGAATATGGGGCCATTACATGTTGAATCCGGATGCTGGATTCAGACGTGAGAGAGAGAAAGAGAGAGAGAGGACAGACCCTTCGGTGAGGCCATCAGTGCATTCGACGTTTTCAACAAATCTTCTTGAGTGCAGTAATACATATGCCAAGCTCCTTAGCAGCATCCGCTATGGGGCGGTGAAAATAATCAACCAGTCCTTGAACTGCATATTCCGGTTCTCTCCCTCTGTTATATAACATAGATCCATTATAAATAATTATTCATAATTAAGCAAAGAAAAAGGAAAAAATATTGAGACTCAAACCATCTATTTTGATGAAAAAGAACCATAGAAATGTTAAAGAACATGTGGCCTCTGAGAGGTGAATATGCAACCGTCTACGCTAAAGCGCCTCATCCTTATCGTGGATAAATTGTTCTGTCCAAATTTATGTGGTCACATGTTTGCTACATATAATTTTACGAAAAGAACCTTTTGTTCAATTATATTACAGCAGTAGAAGGTCAAGATATAAGTAGATAATGACAAATTGATGTCCTTTGACATTCTATAATCCATTCATACAATGGACTCTTCAAATGTTTCTTAGAGAAATATAAAGCCACCAACAGAAAGTGTAAAAATGATTGTGTTAATAACAAATGTTTTGGTGCATTCAGATGCAGTTTGTCAGAAGTGAAAAGAGAGAGAGAGAAGGCAGTCAAGTTGGGCCAGTAATTTTGTAGTTGTTTGTATTTAATTTCTTAAGGGCCGAGCTACTTGTCTCAACTCTGAAGTGCCAATAGAACTGGCTCAACTCTGTACCATCAATACAGTCACAGTAGCATCTTATTAATTTATTTATCTTCAGGTCATAGTAGCTACTTTTCTGAAAAGAATTCACATGGTGGCGATTTTTTTGTGGAATCTAGTCTAATTAGAATCAACTTATTATGAAGGAAAAAAAAAAAGAATTAAAGAAGACATTACTTGATGCAGAACCTATATATTTATTTATTTATTTTTCAGCAAGTCGAGCGTAGCTTGCATACAATTCACAGAATCCCTGGATGTAACACTAGCGTGTCAGCATATAGAAATTTTAGGAGATCTCTTTTCTTCACGAATTCAAAGAGTTTACTGGATGATTCGGAAGTTTTGTAAGTATGCATTATAATTTACTAGTATGAGAGGTGACAACAGTCCTCAATGCATAGCTGTGCTGCATATCCAGTCTTAAGAGTTCCACCAGGATGGCTGCAATCCACTTCTATTGGGCTGGATTGACAAAATCCTATTATGAAGTAAGGAGAACAAAAGCTTATAATAACCCAATCATAAAAAATTCAGATGGATGTGGCATGAAACTTGGAGTTTCCATGCATATGAGAAAAGGAAAAAAACAAAAAACAAAAAAACAAACACCTGAATCTGGTAAAGTTGATACATGGACAACATGAGTGTTCGTGGTCTCATAGCTCATTTTTGCACAGAGGGCATCATAAAAGAAGAAAGGGAGTCATGCAGGATAACATAATTATCATGTGCTCGTAGCAAGCCATAGTTGATTAGGAACTTCTTCATCTGGTTGAGGCTTTGGTTACGAAGACTGCACATCATGAGACATACCAAAAGAAGAGAAATTTTAAGTCCTCGAGATACAAATGATATGTAGAAGTATCCCTTTTTTTTTCTGGGTAAGAATATGTAGAAGTATCTTTACTAGCTAGTTCTTATTATAATCTAAATGAATCTAATTAATCTCTTAAACCCTAATCTTTCCCAAAACTATAAAAATATGTAAAAGTAGTATTGAACTTTGTTGCATAATTGTTTGCCGTGCAATGATGCCCGAATGGCATGTGCAAGTGCTGAGCAACAAAATAAGTGCACAAGTCTAAGATCAGTTCAAATGAATAGGTTAAGATGGTCTTATGGTAATTAAGAAGCATAATTGCCATCAAGGCTCAAGCCACTTCATTATTTAATTAAATTTTCCATTTCGAAAGAAGCATCTTGTCCTTCCCCATTTGAAATGGCACCCATCTTGCACCCTACCAAGTGAGTAACCTTTCTTTTCAAATGGAGAAGAAGAAACTAAAGAGTGGAATTTGGGATATTGGATTTTGTAACATTGTTAAGCCATAAACACCGTATTATTGGATGCATGGTTAGGATGTGGCACCAACAAATCACAAGCGAAATGATTTAGGGTGGTATAGACTTGTATATTCATGTCAGAGACGAATTCTTAAAGGTCTCATGCCCTAGGCAGCTTGGAACATTAGTACTATATTTTTTTTAGGTACAAAATAAGTTATGTTTAAAAGACTTGATTTGCTAAAAAAAAAACCGACAAGAAAGTTATTCCAAGATCCACAGTTACTAACTCAGGAATAGCCGATATTTAGTTTTACAAGAGCCATCCAACTTCCAAGATCGATCGCAGCATCAAGAATCATAACAGATTACACAATTACAGTGGATTATCGAGATCAATAATTGACTTATTTAACTTTTATTTTTAACCTGACAAAAAAGTCTTAGTAAACCTCAAGTGTTGCATGATATAAAGTGCCAGGCCCCCATGGATTGAAAGCTTCATATTTTGTGATCCTAATCATACAAAGATAATCATTAACACCCTTATGTTCAAATAATAAACATATAAGGTCAAGATCTGCCTTAAATTTGTAGTTTGGGACTGCTAATATAAGGCGCAACACACCATTGGAATGAACCACTTCTCTCTTGGCATGCATAACAATCTATAGTGGGGCCAGGACTTGCGGGATGCTTGTCATTGGAATCTCATGATCAACCGGTGGCAAGGCCTCAGAATACTCATATTCCTGTTCGACTAATGCAAATTGTTCGTTCATCAGTTGTCCATCATTGAAGTCCCAAATGATGCATCCTGCATCATGTCAGAGAATTCCATATGGGCATCATCATTTGGCAGCACAAGAAGAGGCAGAGACTGGTTATAGTTCGCATCGAAAATTTGAGGAGTTGGAGGACATCATCCTCTTGAGAGGGAGATTTTGTTGAATCATGGAAAGAATCAAATGGCTGGAAACTGTCCATCGGCAATGCTGGAGTGAGACTTCTCCGGTTGGCTGCTGGACTGCCGGACTCTTGGCCGGCCCTGCGATGGACACGGGGCAAGCCATGGGAGAATAAGAGGTTGGAGAAGCCACCATGGGAGCGAGTGTACAAGAGGAAGGCGAAAGGGATGAAGAGCAAACGAGTCGGTTTAAGGTAAGGGGATTGGACGGATCAGAGTATGGCGGGAAGTAAACGATTATTTTGGCCTTGTCGTTGTTTTTTTTAAATACAGACCGAGATCACATTATTTTAATATGGGAGCAATCCGAGAAGTCGGCATAGAAGATGTCACACAATATTTATTTGAGGGCATTCATCTTTCTGATGCCAGAACCAATATCCAGTGTGATCAGTAACAAAGAAGCCACTCAATCTATTATGCTGTTCGCATCTTGATAGATCACAACATCCAAGTTTTAATTATGAAACAAGAGAGTGTGATTTCAAATTTAAAAAAAATTAAAAAAATTATTGTGAAATCAAAGATCAAGATTTTGTTTGGCTAAACTTTTAGAGTGTCAGAAAATATTTTCTGACTCAAAGAAAGCATTTTAGAGTGATCACTGCTGTTTGATAAAAATATCGAAAAATGACAAAAGCTGAAAAGGACTATTAGGAAAAGCTATATTTTGAAATTTGTTACAAAAATTTTTTTGTCTAATGTAAAGAAGTTTTGCTTTTCCTAAAACATTTTATCAATATGGTTACCAAATAACAATAGCATTTTGTAAAAATTCTACTTCTCAAAAGTTCTACTTTTAAAAGCTTCAAAATCCTACTGCCAACAGCAATTCCAAACGGAGCCCAAGATCCTTTGCCATCGGTGGTAATTTATAGCACCAAAAACAATGTCTATTTATTTGCCAAACCCACATAAAATAACACTAACAATAATAGGAAATAACACCCAAAAAAAAAAGAAAAAAAGAGAACTACCTGTGCCAAAATTTTAAAAAACAACCGAAAATAACACTAAATTAACAGTACTATTTGCTAAAACAGGTGTTGACTCATTATTTAATATTATATTTTTGATATCCTACAGTTCGGACTATAGTTTGAGAAAAAAACAATGCTTTATTCGATACATAATGATAGCAAATATGGAGACTATTCTTAAAATCTATTTGTTATAATACTATATTAGTGAATAGGGCTTATCCCAATAGTTACACTCTTTCATTTGGTAATCGGAGTATTGGATTCAAATCTGCTTAGAGCATTTAAATCTAAATAATTAATTATAGTGCAGGTGAGTCTCTGACCTTCTTTTAGAAAAATAAGTTATTCTTATAACTTATGACAAAAATTTGATGCTTTTCTCCATAAATTTTTCAGCATCTATCCCTGTGAGGGAGGTGCGCTTACTCATTCCCAATGTATAGCTATGATACTTTTCCAAATGTGATCAAGGTAAGCCATGCTCCCTTCAAATCGAAAAATGTGACTACCACTTATGTTTTTTGGTTTTAGAAAAGATCAATTTTTGGAAAAATGCAACTACGACAATCAATGCTAGTCCAGCCGATGGCTTTTAGCTCTTGAGACGTATGCGCAATACTAGATGTTCTAAAATTAGAGCCATAGAATTGGTGCTAGATTGCACAATCGAGCTCCAAATATTCCCCACCATAAAATTTCTATAACTAAAAATGGAGAATCTTTCCGAGCCAACAACGTAGGAAATCCAAGGCCTCTGCCATTAGTTACTATAATGCAATATATATTGAATATATACCCTTAGGAAATGCCATTTGCGGTAGTATAATCAATAATGTAACAAAAGGCCTTCAAACATGGTGCAGTATCTTGTCCCTTTTTTTTTTTGTATAAAAAGAAGGATTGCGACCACCCATTTATTTATGATGAATTTATCATTATTTATGATGAATTTTATGTAAAAGAAGATAATGGACGAGGAAGAGGAAAGAAAATAATAAGTAGATGCCCAGAAACAGGCATAGAGCCATTATCAAGTTAACACAATTACATCTATATCCCTGATCTTCTATTTTCTCTCCGAAAGCGTAGAAAAATAAAAAAAAATATTTAACTATGATCGCAGATGATATGTATCTCTCTGTTATGCTTTACTATTGTTGTCCCATTTGAGAGTTCATAGGCATTCTTATACTGGATTTTTATACTTACATTGATGATATGAAGTCCAATTATTAAGAAAAAAAGAATAACTTTGACTTACTTTTCTACCAATGATGCTTTAAAGTGAAAAATGCAATTATTTTTTTCTTTCCATATGCTCCACCACGGCATAGAGAAAAAGCAATCCGATGCAAATTTCTTCCTATTTTTTTGATGGCACGTTGTATTGTTAGTTACAATAATCAATATTTAATGACCAAATAGAAAATTCTATTAATGCATCCAAGAGGTTACGTTTTTCGTGTTATATGAGAAGGTTTTGTACTCGAACTGAGATTTTTTATAAAAAAATTTTTTTTTGGCGCAAGTTATTTTACAACCACTGTACCCTTCAAAATTTCATCCTTTTTACTTAGTTTTCCAATCTCATGCAGAAACAATTAATAAAATACCAACAAGGGGAGGGAGATGTGCTGGGGTCCGCTACCAAGCGAAAATTTAGTATCCGCGTTGGCTGCCCGCCCTCATAGGAATTCCAAAGGATTCCGTTGTGCTCACATTTCTTTCTTTCTTTTTTGTGAAAGTGAGGGACAAGGCAATGAAAAGGTAAGTTGTGGTCAAAATTTTTTTGGAATGTCACCACATTATAACTCGTTTTCTTTAGTTTTGTTTAGTGATGCCTTTCATTATTGACTGCCAAATGAGCAGTGTTACTTTTTTTCTTTTACTATTAGTTTATTGACAACTTGTGAAATAAAATACTTGATGAGTAGTGCTATGGTAACATAAATATCCCATAAAAGATATTACATTGCTGTATGATTTTACTTGTGCTTCTACTAACGGACAACATCTAAAGCCAATCACTAAACTTATACAATATCTCTTACATGTGGTATTTGGCCACACATGTAACAGCACTTGAGACAATTTTGCTGTCGTATCATATTGAAGTCAAATTGTATGTTATTCTTCATCATAAGTTGCTAATCATGGAAGTCCAATTGGGTGTCATTCCTTTTCATGAGTCGCCAACCATTTTGACCACATCGATAAGGGTTGCATGCATAAATGTCTAATTTGATTGTAATTATCCTTCAATATTATGCGATTTGTTGATAATGAATTCAATGTGAAAGTTAGATGACCACTTTGCCACTTGTACTATTACTGCTATCTTTATCATCACCATCAATATTGTTATTGCTAGTGTTGCAGATACTATTTCTATCATTATTGTCATGTCAATTATCTTTGTCACTTCGAACACAAACATTGTTATCATTGCAATTTTTTAAAAAATTATAAAAATAAAAACCAACTAGACTAAATGTATGTATATTTTAAATATAATAACGAAGTAAATAATTTTTTGATTTTAAAATAGAAAAAAGGATATGTCGAATAAAATACATGTTTTCTTCGGAATGCTGTGAAAACAAAAAAAGAAATAAAAAATTTTCATGAAAAATCTAATCAAATTTGAAATTATCGTTGTGATCTTACATTTCTCTATCATCCAAATGGCAAGCAGCTTCATTTTTTTTTTCAAAACTTTACTTTTTCAACAACTAGATATACCCATAGTTAAGGGTGCACATGGATTTGTGCTAATCAAAATGAATTAATCTTTCTGTCTTCGTTTGGTTCAGATTTTGGATAAGATTGGATCGGTTCTGATTCCAATTTTTCAAAATCTGATTGGATTAAGTTAAATTTGGATTAAGGGCTCAAGCAATCCAGACTTGATATGGCCTATGTACACATATACTTTTTTTCTTCTCTGGTCCATTATTGCACCGCTCGCTCTCGTACCATAGCCCTTCCAACAAAGAGAGAAAAAACTCACGAGCATTATCCTCCCTCTTTTCCTTTTTTAAATTAGTTCTGTGCCTTGGATTGAATTTTATACCTTACTTTTTCACTAGCATCTTATATGATCGCCTTATTTCAATATTGCTTAAAGCTCGAAGCACCATATTGATCTTAAATAAAACCACTTAACTTCTTTCTTAAAAAAAAAAAGTGTAACTCAACAACCAATCCAATCTTGAATAGATTGGCTTGAGTTAATTAATCCAGTTGTGATTGAAAAAAAATAAATCAATTGGGCCCGGGTCAGTTTGGGGATAATCTCTGATCCGAACCGACCCGGCTTGTATCTACCTCCATCTATAATTCACTCATTTTTGGGTGCAACGTCCGTATTATAACGCACATGATAATCGGGGCCAAATAAAGCTCCGAAATATATAGTCAGTTAATCCGACTAAAATTATTGGTTGGATTCTACCGATTGTTAAGGTGGTGGATCGCAACAAGGGTAGATATGGAGAAAGAAGAGAAAAATTAAAAAAAAATAGCGTTTAGACAACTCAAGATCAAGGCGGCGTGAGAAGTGAGAACTCATCCTGTGATCCACCATGTACATCCTTTAGAATTTGGACCGATCCATCGAATCGTGTTGCTTTCTACTTGGTCCCACCAAAAGTTTCTCCCCAGCTACCCGCCGTCGGCCACGACGCCACCTACTTCCCTTCCCTCTCGGTTTCATCGCCTCCCACTCCTCGCCCATTTTATCGTCCTCTCCTCTTCTGACGATGGTGGGCATAAATCCTAAACCCTAGAAACCCACAGCTTCTCCCGGTTCCGTTCCACAGCTCTCTCTGGCGCGAGAGAGACAAAGCTCCGGGTAGAGGATGCTTCTGATCCGATCTCTTCGCTCCGGACTCCGGCCGTCAGCTCAACGTTCTGCCTTCTCCACCTCGGCCGCCGCCGTCCAGGCGGATCGGACGATCCGAGAAGGCCCCAGGAACGATTGGAGACGGGAGGAGATCAAGTCCATCTACGATTCCCCCATCCTCGATCTCCTCTTCCACGGCGTGAGCCCCCTTCTTTTCCCGTTTATCTTGGATTATTTCTTTATGTTTTCCTGAATTACTTCTTAATGGTTAGTTTTCTGGATTAGTGTACCAGTTGCATCGACTAAGGTTTCATTTAAGCTGAGAAACCTCTATACTAAAAGATTCCAACTTGACGGGAAAGATCATATTTTGATAATGTTAATTTTGAGGGCTCGTGCTTGGTGGAATTTTAAGAGTTTGTAAGGTTTGGGCCAAGATGACCTTCTTGTCGTTGCGCATCTCTTTGATCTGAAGAGAGTAGTATTTCTCATGGTAAATAGTGAAACAGTTGCAGTTTAGAGAGAACAGGATCAGCATCATTAGATTTCTAGATGCTTTCTTTCTTCAATGTTGATAAAGATCAGGTGAAAAAATTGCAGTTGATTCTCTGTTGCATTGAAGAGATTTAACAGGAGTAGCTTAATTTGAATATGAAAATGCCTTATTAAGTATGTCCTTTCCCTGTCGTACTGAGGCATATTGATAAAAGGGAAAAAGAGGAATCTGACATGTAGGATGCTGAAAAGAGACTGGACATGAACTATTTTACTATAATGATCATGGAGTTTGGTACATTGTAAGTCAATGAAGTGCTGGTTGCAAACATGCAACACAAGGCTTGTAATGCTAGCTGTTTCTATCAGTTGGAATCTAGAAACAGAAATTGTGCAAGTCTTGGATGTACTATTTTTTTTTTTAACTCTTTGGTTTTGCTCATCTGAATTAATTAATTTCCTACCTAAGAGTTGCGAACAAGCAGATTCATGTCTTCACATTGCATAATAAACTATAATCTCTTCAACTGTTACATTGTAGAACAAATTGTAAACTTCAGTGTTGATTCATAGGTAGGAATTAGAAGGTACAAAATGATATGATGATAGAAAGTTGCAATTTCAATCATGTTTACTTTCCTGACTCTTTTTCCATTTATGTGGGTGACATACACATCCAACCGGTGCCACTCATATAAGAGCAAGCCTGCACAACAACCTCACCACCATCTGACATATGTCCTCCAAGATAATATGATTTAACAAACTGTATATGTTGACTGCAAACGAAAATGATCACTATTTGATGAAATACGAGAGACATGGTAAAACTAAGTAAATACATTTATGCAGGCCTGCCTCTGAATCACCTGGAAGCTAAGGTGTTTATAATCTTTTCTTCTTGTACAATATAATGAAACCTCACTCAAAAAGTGAAAAAAATTGTTGAGATGGGTCTTTAGCAATACCAAGTTGCTTTTTATATCTTCTTTCTTCTCAGGCTTTTCCTGTGGTTTATGCATCCATGGAAGAAACATTACATTGCACCAATTTAGATTTGATAATTGATGTTGTCTCCAACATTTGTTAGAAATAGCTTCAGACATTATCTTTTTTAAGTGATATGTAGCAACTTGAATTTTATGTACGTATATTATAGATCTATATAATATATTTATTTTTCCACGGTTTCTTGTTTCAGCAGAACCCAACAATGCTGCAAATAATTTCTGTCACGCAGCTAAGCTATAGACCTGCATTGAGAAAGAAGAAGAAGAGAAATATTTTGAAACTAGCATTTTATCATAAAGCAATTCTTCAGTACTTATTCAGATTTAAAAAATTAATCTGTTAGTCTTCATACATGTTACTTTGGTCAGACCGAGCTTAGAAAACTATTGCCTCAAAATTTTGTGAAGGAAAGGATGTTCATGGCTTGATCTTTGCACCTCTCTCTGCCCACCTGCAAACCCCTCATTTTCTTCCTCCCCATGAGCATATCTTTTACATGCACGTGAAATATCATTCTAGCCTTCCATGTACTGATGATAATAATATAAAGCAGGGTCAGATGGATTAAGACCTCGTTTCAGAGAATTTAATCATGGATCCTTCATGTGGCCTTTCATTCCTTTTTATTGTGTTCTGTTAACAACTAGGCGATATATCCATTGTAGACTCAATTGGTTGTTGAATGGATGACTTCTTGTAGGCCAAAGTCCACAGGCATGTTCACAAGTTTCGCGAAGTGCAACAATGCACACTTCTTTCTATTAAGACTGGAGGGTGCAGTGAAGATTGTTCATACTGTCCACAGTCATCAAGGTATGACACTGGATTGAAAGCCCAAAAGATGATGAACAAGGATGCTGTTTTGCAGGCAGCAAAGAAGGTAAATTCTGTGTTATGAAAACTCAACTTTGCTCATGGATGCTGCTTCTGTTAATTTTTTTTCTTGTGTTCTTCTTTCACATGATGTAAATTTATTGACAAACAATATATTGGGCAATATTGCTATCAGCTGCTTATATTTGAATCTTACCCACTATTTGTTTGTATTGATACATGAGGTATTTTGTTAGTGACCTGTTATATAACTAACTGATTTGTGACAGATCTGATCGAGAAAACCTAGTTTACTTGCATATTCCATTTCTACAGTGTTTAGAAGTGTATGCACTTTTAAAAACTTGGATAGCCAGGACATGACATGACATGTCAGGACACTTTAACTGGAATCAACTCTGCATAAATATGTCTGTAATTTGGTCTGAGAAGGTCACGACAAAGGAAGGGTTTAATAGTGCTGACCTTCTCCAACCAAAGCTATGCAACTTAGAGGAATTGGTTCCAGTCATGCAGAATGTCTGGCTGTCCCTGGGAAAATTGGGGCTAGATTAACTCCCAGTTAGCCAATTGAAGGTACCCTGCTCTGTCAAGGTCATTTAAATTGATGGCAGTTTGTGAAATTTTTCTAATCATTATTCAGATTATTGAGTTGAATAACACAGGAACTGAAGTTTCACTTAGCTTCTTGAAAGAAACATGCTTTATGTTTAGGTTTTTCATAAATCATGATGTCCTTCCATAATTTGTTCTTGTTGTTGTTTGATATGTATACTCAAAAGTCAAAATGCATATTCACATTTTTATGATGATTGCTTTTCTGTTTTATTTTTTCAAAAGGAGTCAGAAACTAGCCTTATCATTTCTCATAGTTGCTGAGAACCAATCATTCCACCCTAGTAAAATTCTGATTTGATTCTCTTATCCTGAATATTGCCCTCTTTCGGTTTTTTTCTCCAATCTTCATTTTTGAATATATGATATGAATCATTTGCTTTAAATTTTGATTGCTGAACACTCCTATTCATTTTACATTGTAGGCAAAAGAGGCTGGCAGCACACGTTTCTGTATGGGTGCTGCATGGAGAGATACAGTGGGCAGGAAGACCAATTTCAACCAGATCCTTGAATATGTCAAAGAGATAAGGTATTTGTATGAAACTATTCATAAAAGATAGCAAGGGAACAAAGAAAACTTGTTCTTAATTGGTTTAGATGTTTGAATTTATTAATTAAAAAACTGCAACATATCCACTTCATCATAATTTGTGAGCATCTTTTTTGTCATCTTTTAGATTTGTATTAAGTATCTTGTATTGGCTATTAGGCATACGGCATCCAACAATTAGACATAAAAGTGGGCCTGAGAATCTATAAAGTTTTCTCTATCATGCGACAATGATATTTGTGAAACAGCATTATTTGCATGAGTTTGTAAGCCTCTCATAGTTATTATGCATTTTCCCTATTGAACTATTACAATCCCATGATTGGGCAGATTATTAGTATGAGCATTTCTTATCTTGCGGTAATGTGTTGAGTGGTCTATATCGATAACCAAACCCATCCTGAGCAAAATATCTCCAAGACTCCAACAATAAACTTAGTTGACTTTTCTATGTATTCTTTCTGTATGCCAACCACAATGCGTCAGCATGCTCAAGCTGATGGTAACATATTATTCTTTGGCATGCTGTAGCTGGAAAGCTTGTTTCTTTTCTATAGAAACTGTAACTGGCAATTTTCCACTTCCCGCAAAGTAAGCCAGTGCACCAATAAAAATATTTCTCTGTCTGGCTACCTTAGTTTGGAGTTGATGGTTAACTAGCAGCATGTACAATATATGATGCTTTCAGGGGTATGGGTATGGAGGTCTGCTGTACTCTGGGCATGCTAGAGCAGCAGCAAGCTATGGAGCTCAAGAAAGCAGGGCTCACAGCATACAACCATAATCTTGATACTTCGAGAGAGTATTACCCCAATATCATTACAACAAGATCTTATGATGAGAGATTGGAGACGCTCCAATATGTCCGTGAGGCTGGAATTAGTGTGTGCTCAGGTAGTCCATTCTGTATCTTTTTAACCATCCGTCGAAAATTTTATTTACGAATCTGCAAAACAACTTTTATTATATTAAAATGCATTTGACAAGTCTATTCGGTACTTTATTGGTAAATCAAAATTATGCTTTAGGTCTTCGAATTTTGATAATGGGATAATATGGACCCATAGAATGCCAGTTGTGGGGCCTGTTGTATGTGGATTACTTGGTTAACTAAGGACTTGAAAATTGAGACACTCATGTTTCTAAGATGATCTGCCGTTTCTGTTGAAGCGATATTAATATCGTGTAAATGCATAGTGTCTTTATGCAAGAAGTAATATGTCACTCTTTGCTGTTATAGGAGGAATTATAGGTCTTGGAGAAGCAGAAGAGGACCGTGTGGGTTGTTGCATACATTGGCTACCCTCCCTACACACCCTGAAAGTGTTCCCATTAATGCATTGGTTGCAGTCAAGGGTACGCCTCTTCAAGATCAGAAGGTAAGCCTCTCTCTCTCTCTC
>KE505346.1:204934-215294 GCA_000441515.1 Elaeis oleifera
CTCTCTCTCTCTCTCTCTCTCTCTCTCTCTCTCTCTCTAGCACGCATGCACATGAAAGAATGCATAAAATCAAAATTGCTTGTTTTGGTGGTCTTTAACCTATGCATCATGTGCCCCCACCCCCTTCAAAAAAAGTTAAATAATATAAGACCATGTTTTGCTATGATCTAAGCATTAAAATCTATTGATTTTCCATCCATAAATATGTTGTATGATCCGTAGATCATGATCAACAAGATTGATTCTCAATATTAACACTTTATTATATATTTTGAATACTAGCACAATGGAAACCATCCGTTTTGTGTCTACAAGATGAATAGATAAGAGCCTACATGTTCAGTTATTCTTAATGGTATAAATCGTGATTGGACGGTGTTAATCTTCAACTCAAGTGCCCTGTATTGAGTTTTGATTTGAGAGGAGTAGATGCCTTATCCTTTCTAAAGGAGTATGGTCCATTCCTATATATGATAAAGAATTACAATCTATTTTTTCCACAGCCTGTTGAAATATGGGAGATGATTCGGATGATCGCTACGGCTCGCATTGTGATGCCTAGTGCAATGGTGAGGCTGTCAGCTGGTCGAGTAAAGTTTTCCATGCCAGAGCAAGCATTGTGCTTTCTGGCCGGTGCCAATTCTATCTTCACTGGGGAGAAGTTGTTGACAACACCAAACAATGACTTTGATGCTGACCAACTGATGTTCAAGATTCTTGGATTGACACCAAAAGCTCCCAGTTTTCTGAAGAAGCAAAAGCTTGCGAACTAGAGAGATGTGAGGAAGCCGTCTCCAGTTCAGGTTGAAGCTTGGTCTAGTCCAGGAACTATTTGATGCTGTCCCAATTTGCCCCCTACTCATATCTTCATTTAATTGAGCTAGTACATTGGTTTTCTTTTATCTTTGCTTCTTACAGCTCTCTTGTGTGTGCTGGTAGCATGCCTGCAGATTGTTCTTAGAATGAGAGTAATTAATGATTTAAATGATATAGGCCATTGATGATGTCAATATAGCACCAAAGATATTATTGCAGGGCTGGTTTCTGGGTGCCGATAAGAGTTGATGTGGTAAACTAGACCGTTATGGTCTTTGCTAGGGATTTGAATATTAATGCTGACAGGTGTGGGTAGAAGTGTGGCAGGGGCTCGTGTCCTAGAGATACCAACAAAAATTTCAAGTGCTTTGGCGTGCCCTCTCTCGGGAGATGGTAACGTGGTCTCTTTGCAAGAGGAATTGGGTTTAACCATCATCCTGCCGCCAAATCCAATCCCATCTCCGCTGAAACATGGCTCATGAGCAGTCAAAACTCATGGAATTGGGCTCTGTTAATCGAGAACCGATACCTCTATGATAGGATGTCTGCCGTCTTGTGTAAGTGACAGGAAGTGATATCATTTGAGCAAGTGTTTAATCATAAGAATTATATTATTTGATTAGAAATTTATGTATGTGTGGCTTTGTAAAGTCATGAGGGCTATGGTTTTTATAGATAGACTATCAATAGTATCCCTAGTTATCACTAAGCACTTGCTCAGATGATATCACCTATTGTCACTGGGGCATTGAATATGGTTGTCATATAGCACTGGCCTAGGTGGGTGGCGTAGGGTATAACATAATGAGTGGGGATTGGCTGCTTGTGGTCCCTTTTTTTAAATTAAAAGAAAAAGCTTGCTAAGATGTGGTGTTTCAAAAATGGAATTATAGCGAATAAACCTGATATGATCTAGTATGATGATAGATCAATATGAGTAGGCTCATGATGAGATAGGAAATGCGTAAGTTTCTATTGCTTTGCTTGTTGGTGTCGTGTTAGTTATTTTCCCTATCTTCTTACTGGAGGAGAATTTTAATAGGAGCAACGACAACCAGTCGTATTAAGAAGGGGCATCTGTATGGCAGTATATATTTTCGCCAAGTGTCATTGTGGATTTCTCTGAAAAAAATGTCACATGGAACGACATCATCTCCAGGAATTTTTCAGATCAGTGTGGATCCTTTGCTAAGTATGTTTTCTGGAGCGGAGACTCCATATGCTGTACTAAAAGTTCTGGGTGCATTTTTAATTCTAATCTTAAAACTGAAGGCAAGGTTATTATTAAAACTCCTCGCTCAAAATGATAACTACGGTTCCGCTGGTACATCACTGCAAGCGGTTAGCACTTAATTTGCCAAAAAAAGGATCCAGCTGCCTCCTATGTTATATTTAGACATTCACACCGACTCCCATTACATCCCTTTTTTTTTTTTTCCCTTCTGGTATAGAAGAAAGTTATTATATAGAAGATAATGCGAAAGCAATATTTGTTGTTCTGAACCTCCCTTATTCCAGTTTATCTCCCATATTCTCTCTTAAAGGTTGTATTTGGTATCTAGTAATCTATGCAGATTGCTGGCAATTTAATATGGTAATTTAAATTATTATATTTGATATACTTTTTGAGTAGTAATTTAGATTGCCTTGACAATTCAGATTGTCTCATGAGAGATAATTTAGATTGTCTTAGAGAGGGATGACTATCCAGATTACTATTTTTTTTGGTAATGTTGCAATAAAATTTTAGATGAATTATCTCTAAAAAAAATCATACAAATTTATTACCTAACCCCTCCTCCCCCCCAACCTCCCTCCCTTGGCCCTTGACTCCTCTATCTCCCTTTGCTTGTCTGCGGCTTCTCCGCCTTTGTCTCCCATCATCCTCCTCATGGCTCCTCCACGCCCGCTACTACCATCCCCATGGCCCTATATGCACCCGCCCCCTCCCACTCCTCTAATGCTTATGGTTTTCCACACCTCTCAACCTGTTACTTTTTCGCATCACTACCACACCACATCACTCCTATTACTTCTCATTATGAAAAAAGAAGAGTATTAGAATAAAATTATTTGAGATATTTTGAAAATTTGATTTCACATTATCCGTAATCTGATTGTCATATCAGACATGTCAGTCAAGATTTTCAATAATTTTACTATAATATTATCTGTATGTACGAACAAAGTAACCAATATTACTAGCAATTTAATGATAATAATCTATATTATCTTTTAAGATTGCTTGACGATGCACCAAATGCAACTCAAGATTACAATAATCTATTGTAACTAAAAGCCTGCTTATTGTAAAGCATGTTTTGGGCCGGATGCTCATTTGATGATGGAGCCACTTGTCCCTTAACTTCCATTTTTGCTCCCTTCTTCTCTCTTGCTTTTCATGTGTTGCCCTTCTTCGGGTTTCATCCTGCAAGTTCAAAAACTTTAGATGGCTTTAAATACACGAGCTTATCCTTCTATTAGTTTAAGTTTTTAAGTTGGATTGCTAACATTGTATCTGAGCCAATCATCCCTTGCCTGTCCATTTCACTAGTCTCTCTCCCCTTGTTCTCCCCCTTGCCTTCTAAGTGTCTTCCTTCTTTGGGTTTCACCATATGGCCTGTCAACTAATTAAGCTTTAATTTGAGCTAGATTGCTAATATGGTATAGGAGTCAACCATCCCTCTATTGTTCATTGCGCTCTACTCTTCCTCCTCCCCTCTTGCTTTCGAGGTGTCGCTCTTTTCTGGGTTTTGTTTTGCCGGTTCTCCAAACTTTTGAGCTATATTGCTAACATTCCCTGGGTGCCAAGATATATGTATACCTTATATTTCTTCTCCACTTGATATGTAATAATCTTTCTTTATAAGTCTCGTTGGTTAATATGGCAAGAAAAAAAAAAGGTATAAGAGTAATATCACCAAAGCAATAGCTTATCATAATCAACCATATGCAAGTATCCAACTATTGAAGATTTCCATTAGACTGCAGAGGACTTGCTATCGATGGAAGAAACATAATATAATTTTTTATAATTATAAATTTTTATATATAATAAATAATTTATAAATTTTATATAAAATATATTTATTAATTTAATTTTTTGATACAAACAGATCGTCACATTATTCTAATGCAAGAGCAATCCAAAAAGTAAGAATACAAAATATCTTTCAAAGTTCAAAGATGGATGTCATCGTCAAGTCCAATCTCTAAATTTTTTTTAATAATATATATTTATAATTTATGAATAATTTTATCATTGATCTAAAAATAAATATCATGACAATCTGATGCATGTATATCGAGCATTCAGTACATAATTTAAAATATTTGATACATATTCAATATGTGTTTACATTATTTTTTGTACTTAAAATTCAAAGATAAAATTGTGTAGGAAGATCTAAAATTTATTTTAAGATTTTTTTTCCCCTAATATCAAAGGATAGATGCATATTTTTAATACAAAATCTATAATTTTTGTCGTAAATTGTATGTATTAAATTAAATTAAACGTGAATAGGTATATTTATGAGAATCTGAATATAAAATATTTTAAAAATTATAATTTATAAATAGAAGAAAATTTCCTTTTTTTTTTCCCGTAAAAGTAGTTTAAAACCAAAATTTTCGTGTCATCGCGAATGCGGGCACACGCTAGCTATTATCAGATGATCGTATCCAACATAAATTTCTCCGACTCCCTTGATAATGATATCCTCTCTTCTTCTACTCCGTCGTGGGTTCCTCTCCACCATCCCTTCTTGCAAAAGCCACCGAACACATGCAACCAAGCTTGTCCTGGCCTGTTTCTTTCTGGGTTTAGCTCTCCTCTTCTTCGTCTTAAGGAACCCCGCTTTTCCTGGCAAAATGGCAGAAGAGATGCCCAAATCCATCTATGATATCACCGTTAAGGTATGGGGTTCTTATACTCATCCACTTCCAGGATTTATTGTCTCAAGCCCTTTAATATGTCCCTTGTTCTGGGATTTTGAATCGCCACCTTCTAATGCTTGCTGTCAAGATGAGATTTTGGTGAGACCCATGTGTTAAAAAACCGATCTTTTGAGTATAGCCAATCTATAGTGTAGACTCGGAGATTGGTTTTACTGACAAAGGGATTGGAGTTGTTTATTGTCCTGAAAAATATTTCTTGCTTTCCAAGGGAAACATGGAAGTTGGTTGGGTGCTGTCATAGTGTTCTTTAATTGATTTGCTGTAGTGTAATACTTTTATGTTAATTTGTGTTTTTAATTTTGCTTCTCTTCTTCTGATGGAATTTTATGCAGGATATAAACGGCAACGATGTGAACCTGAGCACATACAATGGAAAGGTTCTTCTCATTGTCAATGTTGCTTCTAAATGGTATATACTCAAATTCAGTTTGATCAATCAAAGTCCCCTTCTTTAATCATGAAATAGTTCTGAGTTCATTTCTTTCTGAAATTCGTCTTATGCAATGAGTTTTGAGATTCAGGGAATCTAAAGATTGAATTTATGTGGCTAAAAATGTTCTAGAATGAAAGCTTTATTGCTGCTTCAAACCGAGAAATCATAAGTCACTTTGCTGTTAGGTGTTTACATTTTTTTTTTTGCTTGATATATAGGTAAAAATAACAAAAAGGAAAGGTTATAAGAGATATGGAAGAAGCTTGTGGGAAGTTCCAAAGCACTAGTTTTTGGCTGACTATAGGATGTTTCTTGTATGTGATTTTTGATTTTGCATTTTATCTTAATTTTAGCTTTTATGAGCCTATATCTCTTGGAATGAGGCATCTTCTTTAACTGATCCAAAAGCAAATAAAATCCTGATTGAATAACATGTTATAAAAAGCTCCACCATGAAATCTATTCATTTCTTTTATACATGTACATGGTGCAAATTTTTGCTATGTTTCTGATGACTCTTGTAAATTCATCTTCTATCTTTCAATGTTTCATGGAGTCATGTGACTTTAGGTTAGATTTGGAAAAAGTTATCCTGAATTTGTATTCAAAGACAATATTTCATCGATAAACATATCTTTGATGTTTCCATGAGTACATCTGCTGTTCTTTTACAAAAAGAAACCATGCAGCATTATTATGTGCCTTTTCTTTTTGGAGTATGTGATGCTAAATCAAACACTGTGGCTTTTAATCTATGGCTGATTGAAGAGTTCTCTTATTGGCTGATATTTGGATCACTCAGTTATACTAGAGATGGGTATAACTGCCACATTAATAACGTGATCCTAAAATTGAAACTAAATCATACCCTAAAATTGAAAATAAATCATACTCCCATGTTTGAACTACATCACGTTGTTGAAGTACTAGATATTTGTACCCCCAAACAATTCGCTCTAACTGGCAAGCTACTTAATTAGTTCTCATGGTGTATTTCCTCAGCATCCAACCGATTTTTTCACTTTACACTGGTGTTGCAAGTACTTCTGCATGCAGTGACACTATCAATATATAGAACTAACATTAACTTGAAGCATTTTAATGATTAAGAATCCAATTGGGAAACATCATTATCAAGAATAATAGTTGTTTTTTTTTTATTTAAGTCAAATTTTGCCAACTTAGAATTTCTCATAGTAGTTCTATTTTAGATCTTGTTTTTGTCAAAGTTGCAGTAGTTTTTGCGGATACCATTTTTGTGACAGACAGCTCATTAATACTGAATCTCGAACGATGCAGTGGATTTACTCATTCCAACTATAAGGAGATGAATATTCTATATGAGAAGTACAAAGATAAAGGTTTGTTTATTATCCCTTTCTCAAAATGATCTATTAGCTCAACAATCCTTGATAAGGATCATTGAAGTTGCTTCTGGATATTTGGTAAATAGGATTTGAGATACTTGCATTTCCGTGCAACCAATTTGGTGGCCAAGAACCTGGAAGCAATGAGGAAATTCAGGAGGTTGCCTGCACAATGTTCAAAGCTGAGTTCCCATATTGATAAGGTAAATGCAAAAAAAGGAAAGTTCTTTCTGCGATGTTCATGTTTTCTTCATTTGATGAATTGTATGCTTTGCATGGTGCAGGAGTGATGATCTGCATGACACATGTATGAGCAAACAAACTTTGTGTGTTCTTTACATCGAAGTTTTTATCAATTCTATCGTTCTATGTCCTGGTATTAGATGGCTTACATTGAATAGCTAAGTGAACAATGCAGTTGACTTGGTCTTCAATAAGGAAATGTAGTCTTTACTAGTCTAGTTTATAGTGGATCGTTAGGAAGCAGAATGATCTTCATGCAGCAACCTTCTCCTTGAAAGCACCTTATTCTGTTAGAGTGCAGGAACTCTATGTTGCAAAAACTAAACCTATTTCCTGTTCTCCTCCCATAATACCCAGTCCGAACAGGCCTAATATTAAATTGGGCCTGGTCCGCTTGACCAGCTAACCACCAGGAGAACGGCCCAAATAGGCCGCATGATTTAAAGCACAACGAAAAAAAAGAAAAGGGTGGCACATGCTTTGCATGTGCTGGACGAAGAAATAGACTTCCGATGGAGGTCGTCTTCCTCACGATTTCATGGTGGAAATCAAAGCCAGGGAAGAGTTGACTCCTCTCTTTGGCTCTATTTAAAGGGAAGAGGGCTTCTTGTCCTTTTCATTGAAGATCGAAGCCTCGAAATGAGGAAATCACCAATGTCTTTTGCTTACCTTTGCCGAATATTGCCCACCATTGCCGCCGCCAAACACCATTGGAAAAGAGGTAAGGATCCTTCAATCCTTTAATTAATCCTCCTCTTCATCTTCCTTAGTCCATGGAGTTTGATTCTGATTGGCAATTGTTGGATTTTTCTTAGAATAACTAAGTCCTTTTATTTTTCCTCTTTTTTCATTGGAGAAATTCTTTGTATATCACACTCGGTGCAGAAAAAATGTGCTGCCCTATCTAATTGGGCCATGCAGCCACCACTTTTCAATGCGCATTGAATGCTTGCAGTTTCGTTTTTTCATTTAAAATTTTGAATAATGAAAATATCCCTCCTCTACTGAAATAATTATGGCATCCTATGGCCATATTATGACATCCTATAATCAAATTATGACTTCCTGCACAAGAAGTCATAATTTGGCCACAGGATGTCATAAGAAAGAGGTATTTTCGTCATTTAAAAGTTTTATAAATTTTCAATGACGAAAATGTCCTTCTTTATGATTTCTGAAGAAAATTATAACATCCTGTACAGAAAATCATAATTTGATCGTAGGATGTCATAATACGACCGTAGGATGCCATAATTTTTTCAGAAGAGGAGGATAATTTTTGTCATTTAAAATTTAAATAAAAAATAGAACTATAGGTATTAAATGAGCATTGGAAAGCATCGTAAATTTTCAATGACAAAAATACCCTTCCCTCTTTGTGACTTTTGGAAGAAAAAATATGACATCCTGTGCAGGAAGTCATAATTTGACCGCAGGATGTCATAATATGGCCACAAGATATTATAATTTTTTCAAAAGAGGAGGGGCATTTTCATCATTCAAAATTCTAAACAAAAAAATGAAACTGCAAGCATTAAATGCTTGTTGAAAAGCGGTGGCTATATGGTCCAATCAGGTGGGCGGTGCATTTTTTCTACATCGGATGCGGTGTGCAAAGAATTTCCATTTTTGCTGTTTTCTTTGATTTTCGAAGCCAATCATCGGTTTGGAATCTTGGGTTATGCCACCATAATCTGCATCCACAGGGATAGCCACCGCCAGCCTTGAGTCTCCCCTATTTCAGGAAGAACGGGGGTACATAAGTTTCCTGTTCTGCCAAGAAAAAGGAAAAAAAGAAGGAAAGAAGAAGAAAACATAGAGAAGAAAAGAGAGTTTTTATCTCTTTACATCCTCCCTTTTCTCTCTCTTCTCTTTCTTTCTCTATAAGTTTATCTCTCTAGTTTCTCTATCTATAACTTTCTCTCTCTAGATTGGTTCTCTCTCTACTAGGATTTTTTGGATCCTAGGAAGATCTTCTTTCAATGACCTTGATTGACCCTGGTGAAGGGGTCCTGATCTATGGTAGCCGGACGATGTAATGGTCCTCATCTGGCCAAGCCGAGCACTGCTAGATTTTTCCATCAATTGCATCCTAGCATCCGAGCATGATTTTTGATTTATAGTAGATCAATTGGATGCTTTTGCTAAGATTGATCGGGATGTTTGCTACCGATTGGCTAGCCCTATAAGGATACCGAGACCTAGGATTTTTATTCTGAAAATAATCATGGCAAAAATCTGATAAAGATATAATTTTTGGATACTAGGCTCGGAGGAGGATTCTTATAATTAATTAAATCTATTGGTTAGTTTCATTCGCAAGGTAAGTAATGCTTCATTTTTTTAGATTTATCGATAAATTATAATATATTTATATATTAAATTTTTATGAATTTGATGCAGGATATTTTTAATTGCCGAATATGTCTTTTTTTGAAATATTAAATAATTTATTATCGAACATATTGAATTTAATATGGATTATACTGATTGATTTTGGTGTTACATGGTTCATGAACTTTTTGATTTGAAATATGAAATATATCTTTGAGAAAAGAGTTTTGATTTAAGACAGATTTTGATTTGCAGCTAGACTATGTTTAGATACTCTGTCAGTTGGGGTTATGCGTTGGTATGTTTGATACTCTGCTAGTAGGGGTTATGCATAGGTATTTCAATGTCCTGCTAGGGGGGTTATATATTGATATTTTTGATATCCTATCAGTGGATATTATGCACTGATACTTGGATATCCTACAAGTGGGGTTATGTGCTTATATTTTGATATGCTACTAGTAGGGGTTATGTGCTAGTATTTTGATATCGTACCAGTAGGGATTGTACGTTGGCACTTTGATACTTAGCCATGGGGAGTTATACGATAGCACTTTGACTAAGCTCATACTCTGAACTAGCCACAGGGTATAAATATGGTCATAATTTATGGCTATCGAGATGAATGTGATATTTTGAAAGAAATTAACTTACGACTGAATTATAAATTTGGAAAGACTAAACTCGCATGCATCTTATTTGGATAGTACTATATATTTTGAATTGGATTTTGATTTGATGTATCTTGCATGCATTGTCAATATACTATTATTGCTTATTTATCTAACTGAACTGTTCGTTGCTTATTGGGCTATCTAGCTCATTATTTTATATTTTTTATTATTTTTATGAATTTAGGTATCTGATTTGACTTGGAGATGCATTTTGGAAAAGCAGAATTTTGATATCTTTATTTAAATTAGGTTTTATTAAAGTTAGATGCATGACTGTGGAATATTATTTTGTAAGACATTTGATTTTGGTCTAGTTATTTAAATTAAATTTTGAACATTAATTTATTGACTATTTATTTCGCTATTTGTTTTACAATATCATGATAAAATGCTTTGTATACTTGTGGAGAGAGTTCTCTTTAAGTATGTGGTGATTACTGCAATATCTAGCTTGCGATCTTGGGTCGGGGTGTGACACCTCCTCCTCCTGCTCCCCCTTCCCCCACCTCCCTCTCTCTCTCTCTCTCTCTCTA
>KE505346.1:261481-272713 GCA_000441515.1 Elaeis oleifera
GGAAGGTTAGGTAAGCAAACAACATCAACTAGATGGTATTTATATGTAGAACTCAGCTGATAGTTTGTAACATGATTCACCATCTGTGGCTCTGTCAATTGTAAATTTTAGAGCACCAAGTTAAAATATTATCGTAGCAGGGTCTCCATTTTTAAGCATAATGATTCATAAGACAGGAATGCTAGTTGTTGTGGCCAATTCCTTATCGCCTGTCGTCGGTGAAGAGCACCTGCAAAATAAAGTCCTCACATACCGAAATTGTGTCCGGCGGAGATCCTCCAATGCTTAAATCAGCGGAGAGTGATGAACAGCAGATGAAAAAGAATTGAATTGGCAGAGTTTCGATCCAAAATTGTCTTACCCATGCTGTTCGTTTACCTCCCTTTTATAGATAATTCTGATGTAACCGTCGAGTACGTGGTTCCGCTTTTTATGGCGCTAAATTATCGGACCATAATCATGAAGTTAATGGGTTGTTTATGCCCGCTTTTTATGCGCTAAATTCGTTTATAATGGTTAAATGTGTTGAGAAGATAAACCGACTATATGTCGGTAATAGTTGTAAGTCGGTAGTCCTGGAGATCCGAATGATTATCGGTCGGTAACTCTAATATGCCGATGGTCTTCGATCGGAGATTAACCAAGTTGTCCGTTATTGATTGATAATAGCCGACTATCGATCGATCAACTGATTGTTAGTCGGAGTAATGTGTTCATAAGGCCGATGTAGAGTCAGAGTCAGGAGTCGGTTGAATTCTTCCAATAGTTATCTCCTACTCCCAAGTCCAAGGTGGTCCGACGTGTATATTATTACGTGGACTGTCACGTTGGACGAAGAGAGTCGTCACGTGTTGCCTCGAGCCCCGACTTGACTGCTGGTCTTTATGATTTTTGGAAGATGAGAGATCTTCAGCTATTTTGCTGTTTCGATAGCTACAAATCATCATTGGGCTATCGTTTGGTAAGATAATTCGACGCTTAAGACATCCGGACGATTTAATTTTGACTAGTAGATCTTGGCCACGTATCCAAACATCATTGGCTCTGAGCTGTTCATGCGGATAACGATGAGGTGGCTCGATCTGAAAACAGGTGTGTTGAACCATCCGACCAATGGTCGGTCTTGATGTCACCACGTATCGTTATCTGATGAGATCTAGATTTGACCGATTTCATTCGGACCGTTGAGAGGTCTTATATATATGAAGTCGCTTTCTGCCAAATTTTTACTTTGCATTTGTCACCACCCTCTGCAGCGAAAGGTTCTATCGGAAGGCTGCCCCGGTACTAGGAGCTCCGAGTTTCTTCTTCGCCCCTCTTTAGCTTTAGGTCAAGTTTTCTTATCTTTATCTTTGGGTTCTTCTCTTCTTAGGGTTTTAGTTTTAGGGCTTTCTTCTCTTCTCTAGTTTTTCATTTTTGATGGCCAGTAATAAGGCTTCTTCTTCCAGAGATAGTCGGTTTGAAAATCCGACCGATGAATCTCCATCAGGTCCGAAAATGAAAGCTTTTTCTTTATCCGGACCTAATGTTGAACGGCTCCGGGAGCAGTATCGTATTTCGAAGCAGTATCAGCTCTTTGCTCCTGACGTGGTGGTCGGGTTAACTCTCCTCCTTCGGATCAGGTCGCATTTTATGTCGAGGATCTTTGGGCCGATCTTCGATTCTCGATTTCGGAGTTCGTCTGAAATCTTCTTGATTACTTCGGCCTATATCTTGCTCAACTGGCTCTGAATTATATCCGGCTGATCATCAGTTTTGCCTTATTGTGTCATCTTATACCGATCGTTCCTTATCCTTTCTTTTCGATCTTTCTTTGTCCTTCATCCTCATCCGAAGATCAAGGGTTGGTGGTTCTTCAACCTAAAAAAAGTTTTCTTTCATTTTCAATCTTCCATTATCCATTCATGGATTAAAGAACTAATTTTTTTCATTTCTTCTTCTTCTCCCTAAGGCTTCCTTTGTGCTGGGGCGACCCAAAGACTGACCCCAATGAGAACAGTCGGATGGAGGCTGATGATCGAAAAATTCATCCGACTGAAAGATATGGCAGTTCCATTGCAGCGAGAGCTAATGACCGAACAAGCTCTCTACGATGCGGAGCTTAGTTCGGTTATTTTTTAGGTATAATATAGTTGGCTATTTACTTTTGCTTTTGTTTGTTTCTGAACTGTACTGATTTTTTATTCTGATTGCAGCTATGCAGCCGAGGGCACGAGTGTCGTCTACCGACATTCATCTACACACTGCCAAGAAGAAGGCATTGTCCGAAGTTGGCCCTTCTCGACTGTCGAAGAAGAGTCGGATCGCCACTCCATCAGTACCGACAAAGGAGTCCGATATTCCATCGAAAATGGCTCTCGAGCTAGTTTTGGCATTGTCGGGACCAAGAAGAAGGCATTGTCTGAAGCTGGCCCTTCTCGACTGTCGAAGAAGAGTCGGATCGCCACTCTATCAGTACCGACAAAGGAGTCCGACATTCCATCGAAAATGGCTCTCAAGCCAGTTTTGGCATTGTCGGCCCCGACAACGCTTCCTGAGGCACCGTCTGTTGAAGATAGAATGACGAAAGAGGATGGAGCTATAGCGGTACCATCGACGGTTCCATCAACAGAGGTTCGGACCGGGTGGGAGTTGCAGTCGAACCTGAACAATCCATGGTTGCGCCAGTTGTTCCTCCGATGGAACGCTTTCGGGCGCAGTCGAGCTCCGACTTCCCTGTGTTCTCGAGTACGGGCTGCCGATTGGAGATCGGGAGAACACACCGGCAACCTTGGTAGATGATGGATCATTGGGCCTTCCTATCCTTTTTGACATTAGGATCTCCGAGGGTGAGTTGGCCTTTGCCAATCCGACATTGGCCAAGCGGCTCATCCAAGCTGCTCTTCTCTCGACTGATCGAGAGAACAGGAAGAATCGGACCATTGCTGAGATATTTCTTCTTTTATCTGATGATACTCGGGATAAGTTTTTTGACTTTTTTTTATCTGATCTGACTTGATTTATGTTCTGCTTTCAGTGGGTGCACGATATGCATGATCTGGAGGTCGGCTATCGGAAGATTGCTGACTTTCGTCGGTCCTGGATGGACAAAGTGGCGACCGTCACCGTTGAAAAGAATACTATCGTCGAACAACTTCAGATGGTGATTGAACGAGAGAAAAAATTTCAAGAGCAGATCTCCCAAATGATAGCCGACCTACAGTCTTTCAGAGTCGAACTTGAGTTGGCTCACTAGAATATCTTATCTCTTGAGTCGTGGATCAAGAGCAAGAAGCACTCCATCCATCGACTTCGATGAGAGAGGGATGGATGCATTGATGAACTTGAAGCCGAATGCAGAAGGCATCGAGCCATCCTAAAAAGGTTGGCACAGGCCGATGCTGAGTCGGCCTCTGCACGAGCTGAAGCAGAGTCGACGAGGGAAGCCTTGGGCCAAGCCATCGAGAACTTCAAAAATTTTGAAGAGTTTAAGAAAATATTTTCGAAGGCGGATATGCTTCTTACTGTGTCGAATACGAGGACGGTCGAGATGCGGTCAAAAATTATATCCGGATCTGGACTTGAGCAGCATCATTCCTCCTGGCTTGGGAGATGAAGCTGTTGAAGAAGGGGCTGCACCGATTGAAGATGACACACCAACTGCACTAGAAGCTGTTCCAGCCGTCGATGCTGCGTTGGAGCAAGGGGATGAAGACAACGAGTGGTGATCGATGTAGCATTTTTGTTTTCTTTATAATTAAAACTTTGTAATCAGACTTTAGTCCAATTTTGTAACTTTTCTTTCAACGAATGAAAGAAAATTTTCTAAGTGCAAATTTTTTCTTCCTTGTGTGTTCTTGCAATGTCATAGTTTGACAATCGAAGATCGATCGACAAGTCAAACATTCGGTAGTAATTGTAGAATCGTCTATTAGTCGAATATCAATTGACATACTTTTAAGTATTAGGATAAATGGTGATAAGTCGAATATCCTTCGACTGACCATAGTCGAGTCAGTATGTCTAGTTATTTGATAAATAATGGTAAGCTGAATATCTTTCGACTGACCGTGATCGAGTCGGTATAGTTTCAATTCGATCTGGATCGTATTGGCATAGTATTTTGCTTAGTTAAAACTAAATCAGCATAAATAGTCGTTCAACTAGAGTCGGTTTTTATAGTGAAAAGCTGAGATATAGTCGATATATTGACTTTTACAGTGAAAGCTGAGATATAGTCGATGTGTCGATTTTTACAGTGAAAACTAAATATAGTCGATAGAAATTGATCGTTCATTTATCGGTCTAAAATCACTTTGTAGTTCGTCGAAACTTTTATGATTCTAAAATTCAATATTTCATTTTGTGCACTATACATATGAATAACTTTATTGATAATACATCTTTAAGTTGTCAGCATTCCATTTTCGAGGAATAGCTGTTCCATCAAGAGTTTCTAGTCGATATGTGCTCGGTTTAAGTATCTCGATTATTTTGTAGGATCCTTCCCAATTTGGAGATAATTTCTCCTGGTCTAAAGGTCTTGAAATTTTTGCTTTTCTTAGGACCAGATCTCTTGAACGGAAGACCTTCGGCTTAACTTTTACATTATAATATCGGCTACCCTTTATCGATATGCTGTCATCTGAACTTGAGCTTATTGTCGGACTTCTGAAAGTAGATCTAGATTGGCTCTCTGACATTTTGAATTACTCGGCTCACTGTATTGTTCCATCCTTGTTGATGATAATCTGATCTCAAGTGGGATCATTGCTTCTGTTCCATATGCTAGGTTGAATGGCAAATTTTTCATTAGTATACGAGGAGTCATTCGGTATGCCCATAAGACCGGATATAGTTCTTCCACCAAAAGCCTTTAGCTTCATTCAGTCTGATTTTAAATCAATACAGGATTGTTTGGTTTGTCACTTTCACTTCACTGTTGGATTGTAGATAGCCGACTGATGTGAGTTTGTGTGTAATGTACAATTTCGTAAAAATTTTTAAAGTTCTGATTGTCGAATTATCGATCATTATCGATGATGATGGTATGTGGTAGACTGAATCTGCATATGATTGATTTCTGTATGAAGTCTTTCATCTTACTTTCAGTGATTTGTGTCAGAGGTTCAGCTTCCATCCATTTGGTGAAGTAATCAATGACGACCACTATGAACTTCCTCCGATCAGATACCGGAGGGAAAGGATCAAGTATGTCAATTTTTATTGTGCGAAGGACCATGGTATAATAATTGATGTCAACTGACTGATCAGTTGGTGTTGTATATTTACATATTTCTAACATGATTCACACTTCGGACAAGTTCAGCTGCATCTTTCTTTATAGTGGACCAATAATATCCTTGTCATAAGACTTTGTAAGTTAGAGATTTACCCCCCAAGTGATTTTCATAAATCTCTTTGTGAACTTCTCTGAGTGCATAGTTGGCATCTGTCGGTCCCAAATACTTCAGTAAGAAAAGAGAGAACGACCTCTTATATAGTTGAACATTATCAAAATATATTGCGAGACTGTCCATCTGAGTCGTTTGGCTTCTGAGGGATTCGTAAGTAGAGTTTCATCAGTTAAGTACTAGATAATCGAGTCCATCCAACTTGGTTCATCATTGATTTGTAGTACTTCTTCGACTTTATCAATACTCGACTGTTCAAGGCATTCGACGAATGTCCGACCCAGTGAGTTGAAAGAAGTGGCTGCGAGTCACGAAAGTACATCAACTCGAGCATTTTCTGTCCTTGGGATATGAAAGATCTCAAAATATTTTAAGATTGACATAAGATCTTTCATCTTCTGAAGATACTTCATCATAATGGGATCTCAGGCTTCAAACTCACCCTTAACCTGCCCAGCAATTAACTGAGTCTGTGAAGACCTTCAGGCTGTCAATATCAAGTTTCTTGACAATCTTTAAGCCAGCTAAGAGTGTTTCATATTCGATTTGATTATTCGAAGCTTTGAAATTGAATCAAAGGACATATTCAGTTATAACTCCTTCAGAATTGGTGAGGATGAGATCAGCTCCACTATCTTGTGCATTAGATGCTCCATCAATATGTAGCACCCATGCCAACGTTAAGTCAGGCTCGGGAGTTGTAGCTTACTTTATTTTATCGTTAGCTTCATCCTCAGGTATTGTACACTCGACGATGAAGTCAGCTAAAATTTGCACTTTCATTGATGGACATGGATGATATTATATATTAAATTTATCGAGCTTTATCGTCCACTTTGCCATTCGACCTGAAGTATCAGGTCAGTATAAGATTGCCTTTAACGATTGATCTGTCAAGACGATAATAGGGTGTGTTTGGAAGCATGGATGAAGTCATTGTGATGATATGATTAGAGCGTAGATCATCTTCTCTATCTTTGAATATTTTATTTCGGTATTATGAAGTACCTTGCTAGTGTAGTAGATTGATCGTTGAATTCGATTTTTATCTTTCTGGACAAATATCGAACTAATTACCTTCGTTGATATCACCAAATAGAGATACAAAATTTCTCCGACCTTTGATTTTGTAAGCAATGGTAGAGATACAAGATATCTTTTCAGATCTTTGAAGGACTGTCGGTATTTGTCTGACCATTAGAAGTCTTTTGCTTGCCTTAAGATTTTGAAAAGGACAAACATCTTTTTACCGATCTTGATATGAATCGACTGAGTACAATGATCCTTCTATTAAGCTGCTGTATCTCTTTCTTGGAGCTTGGATGCGTTATGTTGATAATAGTCTTTATTTTCTCAAGATTGACCTCAATTCCTCGTTGTGATACAAAAAATTCAAAGAATTTTTCGAAAGTTACTCCGAATGTACATTTGGTCGGAATTAACTTCATCTGATGTCGTCGAAGTGTAGTGAAGGCTTCTTCTAGATCCCGAACATGATCGATAGTTTGAGAATTTTTTATCAGCATATCATCCATATAAACTTTCATATTTTGCCCGATCTATGCCTTGAATATCTTGTTAACTAGCCGTTGGTAAATTGCACCGATATTTTTTAAACCGAACGGTATTACTTTATAACAGTAGATGCCTTTGTCGGTTACGAAGGCTGTGTGCTCTTCATCTTCGAATGCCATCCGATTCTGATTGTAGCCTGCAAAGGCATCCATGAAGCTTAAGAGTCGGTGTCCCAAAGTCGCATCAACTAGTTGATCAATTTTTGACAAAAAAAACTATCCTTCGGACAGGCTTCGTTTAGATTTATGCAGTCGATGTAGATTTTCTATTTCTCATTGGCCTTCCTCACCATTACTACATTGACGAGCCAATCGGGATAATTAGCTTCTCTGATGAAGGCAGCTATGAGGAGCTTGTCGACTTCTTCGTCGATAATCTTCTGTCTTTCAGGAGTAAAAGGTCTTTCTTTATCTCACTGGCTTAACCTTTAAATCAATATTTAGCTGATGAGTTATTACCTTTGGAGGAATGCCTGACATATCAGTAGCCGATTAATAAAATATCGATGTTTGCTCTGAGTAGATTTATTAGTTGCTGCTGCTCTGGATCAGACATCTGCGATTTAATTTGGACCGTCTTCTCGAGATTCTCTTCTTTTAGTGGGATGGAAACTAGTTGCGCAGTCGGTTCACCCCTTTCTTCATTTTCTCTTTGGTCCAGTTTATCTATGGACAAAGAGTCTTCAAGTTTATTATTCTGTGTGAAAATCAGGAAGCAGTGTCGGGCAAGTTATTGATCTCCATGCATCTCCTCAACTCCATTTTTTGTCAGGAATCAGACTAGCAGATGATATGTCGAGACTACTGCTCTTAGAGCATTAAGTCCAGATCATCCAAGTATGGCATTATAAGCCGAAGAAACTCGAACAACTATGAATATCAAGAGAACAGTACTCTATTGTGGTTTATCTCCTACAGTTAATAGGAGAGTGATTTCTCCCTCCACAGTAACTGCATCTCCAGTGAAATCGATTAATGGCATCAAAACTCTCTTGAGTCGATCAGTCGATAGTCGCATTCGGAAGAAAATCGAGTAAAACAGAACATCCATCGAGCTTCCATTATCTACTAAAATTTTTTTTACATCATAGTTTGCTATCGTTGTTAAGACAACGACAACATCATCATGAAAATTTATATTTCCTGAACATCATCTTTCGAAAAGGTTATTACATTATTGAGTCATCATTTCTTCACCGACTCTTCTTCAGAAGTTGCCCCCCAGTTCTTCGGTTGCCCGGAGATCATGTTGATTACTTCTGCCATTGGTCGATTGTTGAGCGTCTCCTCAGTTTGTGGCTGAGGTTGTTGGTTGGTGGGAGGTTGAGTCGGACGATCTCATCAGAACTTTTTGAGGTAGTCTCATCGAATTAGGATCTCTATCTCGTCCCTGAGCTAGATGCACTATTCGGTATCGTGACCGTGATCATGATGGAACCGATAGTATTTCTTCTTGTCACGACTCCTTGACGGTACTTTCATCGATGAGGGATGTTGTAAATACTCCTCTCCTTCAATCTCGATCAGAATCTATGCACGGAAAGCAAAAGAGGAGTATAGGAGTCATACCTGCCATAGTTATTTGGCTTCGGACTCCATCGTTGATATGAAACTCTCTTATTGGTAATTGACCGACTTGATTCGATCGGAGCTTCACTTTTCTTTGTTTCTTCTTCTAATCTTTTCTTTCTGTCTGGCGTCGGTCAAAAGCAGTTTCATCCACGCGAATATACTTATGCGCACATTCCAAAAGTTCAGCATAGGTCTGAGAGAGAGTTTTGTCTAGAGAGTAGATAAATCGGAATACCCTCAGACCCCTCTTCATGGTTAATATGGCTATGTCTTCATTGAGGTCCCTGACCTCAAGTATGGCCGCGTTGAAATGAGCCATAAAATCTCTCAACGTCTTTATCTCACCTTGCTTGATTGAGAAGAGACTGTCTGATGTCCATGACGGCCTTCGGCTAGTACTGAAGTGGGTCACGAAAGAATGCTCAAGCTGCTCGAAGGAGTTGATGTTCTCCAACTGAAGTCTGGAATACTAGGCTCGAGCAGCCTTCCGAAGAGTTATTGAGAAGTCAATGCATAAGAGAGCGTCGGTTGCCCCTGGATCATTATGAGAGCCTTATAGCTCTCTAGATGGTCGATCGGATCGATGGAGCCGTTGTATAGCTCCATCTATGACATCTTGAACCGAGAGAGAATCGGCTCATCCAGGGTGCACTGAGAGAGAGGCTGGGCAGTGTGGAAGTCGTAGTTGTTGGAGGACTTCTGACCTTTCATCTGATATCGGGCAAGCTGATGATTAATCTCTTTGAATTTACGTTCGTGGTTGTCAAGCCGTCATTGCTGGAAAACTCTAGAGGTAGAGCCCTGAAGAGCTTGAAGATGGAGAAGCAGAAGGTGTTCTCGGCCTCTTTCCTTTTTTGATGCTATATACATGGGAAGGAGAGGGAGAACGTTGTGAATGATGGGTGGCACAATGGGAGTACCGAGAATGTGATTGCCTGTCTCAGTGGGAGTGTCGAGAATATGGTGTCTGTCTCGATGGGAGTGTTGAGATGGTCGTCGCTCCAGAGATGAGGAGGGTGAGTGCCGTATAGGACGGTGGCTGTGCCTAAATGGCACTGACTGAGCCACCGACTGCTCCACCAATAGCTGCTGCTGTTGCTGGATTTGCTGCTGCTGGAGGCTTTGAATATTCATTAGCTATATGAGTGCAGCAATCTGTGCGTCTGTGGTGCTCACAGGATGCAAAGAATTGGGCTCTGCCACTGGAGGTGGGGAAAGAATATCTTTCCGACGGGAAGACTGCCTCACCGATCCAGTCGAGTGTTGGTTTTTGGCATGGTGGATTGTAGTTTCTCCTCCTACCTGGTGTGCTAATCTATTGCGGCCAATCCTCCGTTGCCTATCGCCGGTGAAGAGCATCTGCAAAATAAAGTCCTCATAGACCGAAATTGTATCCGACGGAGAACCTCAGATGCTTAAGTCAGCGGGAAGTAACGAACAACAGATGAAGAAAATTGAATTAGCAGAGTTTCAGCACAGAATTGTCTTACTCATGCTATTCGTTACCTCCCTTTAATAGATATTTTGATGTAACCGTCGAGCATGTGGTCTCGCTTTTTATGACGCTAAATTATCGGGCCATAATCATAGAGTTAATGGATTATTTATGCCCACTAATGACCATGACACGTAGTCGATAACTATTATAACGGTTAGATGTGTTGAGAAGATAAGCCGACTATATATCGGTAATAGTTATAAGTCGGTAGTCTTGGAGATCCAAATGATCATCGGTCAGTAACTCTGATATGCCGATGGTCTTTGATCGGAGATTAACTAAGTTGTCCGTTGTTGGTTGATAATAGTCGACTGTCGGTCGATCAACTGATTGTTAGTCGGAGTAATATGTTCATAAGGCCGATGTAGAGTCGGAGTCGGAGGTCGGTTGAATTGTCCCAACACTAGTATTCTCCTTTCACTTGCTACCAAATTCTTTAATGATACATCCAGAGCCGGTCCTGACATTTTTTTAAACCTGAGGCCAAATGAAAAAATGAAGCCTTCTCTATTAAAATTAACATACTTTAAACATTAATTATCATTGAAAATTAATCTACATGCAATAATTTTCTATAGATATGCTCGCTAAGCAGCATGTAAAACCTATCATTAACCTATTTAATTATTTTTCTTGTTATAATATTGCACCCCATTGGAACATTAATGCAGGACTTGGGGCCTGGGGCGGTCGCCCAGTTCGACCTGCCCCAGGACCGGCCCTGGCTACATCACTTGCCTATCAACAAATGCATTATTTGCACTAATATTGATGTAATAACAAACTTCGTGGAATAACCTTGCTACAATATAAGGCAATCAAATTGCAACCAGCTCCCCTTTTTGGGAAGAAATACTGTCATTAAGTTCAACAATCTCTGTAGTAATGCAGCGAATATGCCTATAGGAATACCTCAATGTCTGGTACATAAAATTCAAGAATGCCAAGAGACCATGGACTGAAAGTAACCAGCAGAATCGATCAAGGTGGCTCCCTCTGACCATCCCCTTCCCCCATCACCATGTCCAACAGCTTTGCACCATGTCAACTAGAAAGTGCCTAGGATGCTGACCCAAGTATGCACCAGAATTTGGCGGTCCCTATAGATCGCATTCCTAAGAATCTAGTAATCCAGGTAAAAGAAGTTACATCAAAGATGCCTAGAAAAAAAGAAGTGCACTCAACCAAACACTGA
>KE505346.1:341081-357822 GCA_000441515.1 Elaeis oleifera
GTCTATCTATTTTTCTACTTCTTTAGTATAAATAATATCATAAATTGATGATAATAATATTTTTATTAAAAAATAATTTGATAAAAATATCATATAAATATCATCTATACTTTTTTCATTTTGTCTATACTAAATAGAGGAGAAAATCATTCTCATCTATTCTTCTATGTTTCACTATATATATAAGAGGATGGATAGATCTTCCATCCTTTCTCTCTCTCATCCATCCTTTCTCCTCTATCCATTCTTCTTCCTATTCATCCTTCATATGAAATAGAGTATTAACGAGTACAAGATAGAAAATCTATAGTGTATTAGATTATAAATACTATTGAAGGACTTGCTTATGTGAGAATTATCATATAGGCTGCAATTCGGGTTTGGCTAATCTTAACAAAATTCCCATAAAAATCAAATACCAAACACAAGGCCTTTGAATGACGCCAACCATACAAGGACCCATTTGATATCCACTCTACGTGTGATGAGTTAAAATCTGAGTTCAAGGGCCTAGCTTAAGGTCTAATCCACTATAGTTCTTTTAGATGGATACTATCAGCATTAAGTGAGATTCAAGTTTATAGAACACCTCACCTATTGCTTAATATAAGATGTTTAGATATTCTTCTCTATGATTTCAAAATTTAAATCTTTTGTGAGGGGATTATTTTGAAATTTTAATTTGAAAACTTTAAATTTAAAATTTATCCCTAAATTAAATTCTTTAATTTGTTTGCCAGATGCCTCTTTTCGAAAAGTTATGACTCTTCACAAGAGAATGTTGGTTCCAAAAAAATACAATGTTTAAAATATCATAACTCCTTGGTCTCCGCACAGAGTCTATAAATAAGCTTTGAATCTGACTATTCTAGATCATTCAGAATACAATCCGATTTCTTCTTGTCTTTACTCTTGAGAGACTCTTTCTTTTTGAGACTAAGACTCTATCTTTTTTCTCTCCTCTTTCTCATTTAAACATTGAAGGAAGTCTTTTGGATCAAGCCTCTCTAGTGATCATGCTTGTGAGAGGAGAATCATGCTGAATCGGATTATTATACCTTAGGGATGAGATCGCCACAGACCTCAATCAAGTCTTTGAGGGATCATGATTATTAGAGGAGGATTGGATTGAGCTGAATTATTGTATCTTTAGGACGAGATCACTGCAGATCCATATATAGGAGATAAATTACATTCTTAGGGCAATGTTTTAACATGCCTCGATCCAGACAGGTTCTTTTCAATTTTTCAGTATTTATTTTGAATAATATTTTTTGTGATATTGATCTAAAATCATTATAACAGCAACATAGCAATTTCTATGGAAGATTACTTCCAACAGAACATCTCCTATAAGTATATATGTCATGTTGTATCATTGCACTTTCAGTTATCATCGTAACGTCTAGTTTGGGCATCTTTGAACAAAGCTCCTTGTTAGCCACTAGTTGTGTGTAAATTTAATTGTGCTAACTGCTATTAAGTGTAGAAGTTCAAGCAACTTATGAAACAGATCTCTAGATTTTGATTCCATGATACAAAATAAAGAACAGAAAAAGGGAATAAGAAAGCAAGATATCTTTAATGAGCCAAGCTCTTTTTCAGGTGGATAAATATCTATCAATAAATAAGAATAAATAAATAGAGAAACTGAATGAATTCATGCAGCAGAAAGAGAGAGATGTGTTACCAAGAAGGCCACAGGGCCGAATATGAGTATGGTTTTAAATCGTGTGATGTATGAGTCTGAAACAAAGGCTCCTAACAGAGAAAACCCGCATGTGGCGCCGATAAAGTTTGTGACTGTGGTTGAAGAGCTTGAAATGCCCATATGCATGGTGCCATGTAGGTATTTAACCAAGTTCAGTACATTGGCCATATGAGCTATGTTTCCCATCACTACCATGACTGCAAAAATGAGCAAACTCATTAGTTTTTAAGCAGTAGCCATTTAAATCTCATTTTTGTCACCTTTGGGTTTTGCTCCTGTCTTGTCTATAAAACCACGTAAGATTTGCTAGCACCAACTTAATTTGCAGTCAGATGAACAAAGAGTGGTGTGTGAGGCTACTTACAGTAGATGAAATATGAAGTTCGGACTCCACCATGCCTCTTCTTATTGACTGGATTTCCCCTCCAATCCACAAAGCCCTGGATAGCCATGGTGCTCTTAGAACAACATCAAGCTTCTGTTCAAGTGCTGCTTTGACATGTGGTTCTCCACTCTAATCCAAGAAGCCGGAGTCGTATACCCACTTTGGGTGGACTATAATAGGATAGGCCTGTGACTGTACAAAAGGCTATTGATCAGATAAAGGCCACATCACAATGATTAGATTCACCGACCTCAAATTTAATCAACTTGTCGCTTTTTTTTTTTCTCCTCTTTTTTTCTTTCGATAGGCTGGATGAATAACATGTCTAGTATGAATACCTCCAACAAAATCAGAAAATAAAATTTCACAAAAGGAGAGTGGCACGTGGAACCAAGTTGCTTGTTCATAAATTGTTGTGTTATCTATCACAAACAAAGAAGCTGCCATTTTCCATTATCCATGATCATAACTGAGCTGAAGTCTTCATTAGCTTGCATTACCCATATGATAAATTATGATAAGAATCTTATTTAAAAAGTATCACAGGTAATTGTGGCATTTTGTTCAGCCTACCATCCGGGATTTTGCAAGTCTTGAAAGGGTCTGTCGGTGATCTCATAAGGATGGACAATGTAACAACAATGAAGAGACCAACCAACTATGAAATCAGGAGCTTCCATGCAACAATTCAAAGTTGGTTGATGAAATACAATTTAGCCGATAATTTAAGTTGAGAATTATAGTTTAGTCGATTGAGCATAGACTACCAGATATGCATGCAAATAGAGTAACTAAGGCACACAGATACAAGCTCTGAACTGGTTTCTGGGTTCCCTTTTTGGATCAGGAGAAGCTAGAGGGCTAACACCCGGTGGTCATGACTACTTCGCCACCAGAATAGCAGTCTATTTGTTGAAGGAAACAAGAAATGACTACTGAAATGCTTGTTTCTGTTAAATCTACCAATCTTTCCAATGGATTATTCATCAGTAGCTTCTCTTACCGATTGTTTCTACTACTTCTTCTTTTTGAGATCTGTCATGCCTGCTGATATGGGAAATGAAGGTTCATAGTTGCCCAAAGCATATAACAATATTAGTTGAATCAGGCATATTCATCTGGCTGTCTCATCATGCTACTTGCTAGATCAAGGAAGTTACATTTTCTTGCACAGGCAATAACATCATTCGAGCATACATAACCATTTTAATTAATAGAGCCATAGGGTAGTGTTTATTTAGCAATTATATACTTCAAGAAGAAGTGGAGTTTTTGATATAGCAAATCATGCTCTTGCTGTTCATGAATGACTGACATGAAACATCAAAATTCAATGAGACAGCTTATATATCATCTACTGGATGCTGTCATATCCTGATACTTTGGCTTAGGGTATGGAAGATCAAATACATGCAGTCTTACCATGACATATGGAGAGACTGTTTCCATGTTTATAACCTCGTAGTCACAATAAAGCAACCTTATCATTGGCCAAAGCTCGCCCTCTTCCACTATCTAATAGTTTGTACACATAACAATTGAAAACCAGAAAAGCTTACTGCAGAGAAGGCTGTTGTCTTGAGATACTAGAAGCTATTTGCTCTTAGCAGGTTCCCATAATGTGCATGGAAAATGGGACGACCAACATAGAGTGGGGTAGCAGCGGAAGTATGAGAAGTGAAGGGAATGACCTGAAAGGAGACTAGGGGTTAACTGTGCTCTCATTGTAGGATTAACTGTGCTCTCATTGTAGGATTTACGTCATCTCATATTAATTAACTTATTTATAAAAAGTCAGAGGAGCTCGTGATATTCAATTGATGCTAGCATAGCACATCATTGTTTATGTCATGATGAGATATGATGAATTGATCGATATTTAGGAGTTAAGCATATCTATCACACAAAAAAATAAAAAGTGCCAAACCTACTTACTCTAAAGTCTGAAAAATTCATGAATATTTACCTCTAAAAATAAATTCAGGAATATACAACTGACATGAGATTCATATGCTTAGTAGTTTACAAACTTAGGAGACTTAAGTACGAAAGGTTAGGTAAGCAAACAGCATACCCTAGATGGTATTTACGTGTACAACTCAGCCTATAGATTGCAAAAAAATTCACCATCTGTGGCTCTCTCAATTGTAAATTTAGAGCATCAAGTTAAATATTATCGTTGCAGTGTCCCCATCTAATGATTCATGTGACAGGAATGCTAGTATTCTCCATTCATTTGCCACCAAATTCTTTAATGATACATCACTTGCCTACCAATAATAGATTATTTGCACTTATATTGATGTAATAACCAACTCTGAGAAATAACCTTCCTACAATGTGATGCAATTAAATCACAACCAGCTCCCCTGTATAGGAAGAAATCTTGTCATTACATTCAACCATCTCTGTTGTAATGCAGGGAATATGCCTACAGGAATACCTCCATGCCCGGTACAAATAATTCAAGAAAGCCAGGAGTCCATGGACTGAAAGTAACCAGAACCGATCAAGGTGGCTCCCTCTAACTATCCTTTTCCCCATCACCATGTCCAGCAGCTTTGCACCATGTCAACTAGAAAGTGCTAAGGATGCAGACCCAAGTGTGCACCAGAATATGGTTGTCCCCATCGATTGCATTCTTAAGAAATCTAGTGATCCAGTAGAACAAGTAACATCAAAGATGCCCGAAAAAAAAGTGCGCACCGACATGGGCACCCCTTTGTCAGTGTCCACTAGCCCATTCTTCTCTGCAATGCTCTTTCTCTCTCCACCAAAGCTGCCACACATGTAGCGAAAGATGTTGATATAAAGTCAATACCAACACACTGCAGGGGAGTGATCCCACCTACATAGCCTGTTATCCTTCAAGCAAAAGGCACAATTAATGGCTCTGTAGATTACTCGGATCACCGACTGAAAGATTTTGGAATTACGAAGAGGTGCAGGAGAAATATGAATTTTTCTCAGCCTTGTGTTCATAGGACTGCCTTGCTGGATGGTGAACGTCAATAGCATAGGAATTGGTAGCACAGAGCTGATGAAGATGGGAAACATCTGAAGGACAATCTTTGACAGCACTTTACAATGCAGAAGGATGAAGGCCCCTTGTCTCCATGATCAATAGAAGGGCAATCTTTATTAAGAAATCTAATAACAGCAACATATGCAAGCTTTAAAAATCTTCATGTAATGATACAAGTCGATATGGAACTAGGAATGTTACTCAAAATTTTATTTTGGGAAGAATCTTTTGTAGATTAAATACTATGTAGTATAACACTTAATTTAAGAATTAATTGTATCTGCATGCTTGACTTGCAACCGGAAAAAAAAAATTGATGAAATTGGGACTTACTTTAGACCCTTTGTATGAGATAACACAGTCATATGTTCAGCAATCTGTTGCAGTTGATCCTGATTTTCAGGTACTACGAGCCTTTGCTTTCTGAAGGCAGCCACAGAAACCTAAGTGGGGATCAAGGATAGGTAGCACTCATCACTATATCTTTATGTTGAGAATGAATGTGGTTCAAAAGAACTAGAGACAATTTGATAAACTATAACTGATTCTAGCATTAGTCTGAGTGCATAATCTCATCTATGCAATCGCTGATTATGAGTCCTAGTATACCAGAAAAATTCTAGTCAGAGGACTCCCTTCTGGTTGCGATCAAAAGAGAAACCACTAGCTAACACCAACACTAACAAAATTGAAAGGGCAGCAGAGACGAAGTCCAATAGTCCACCTGTTGTCATTCTCAATGTACACCATGAGAATTAGCCTGTGAAAGGTCCTCATAAGGTGCCAAAGGTGAACCAGCTGAAGAAGCTGGACTAGTGCTTTGATTTAACCAGTTGCAGAACTGACCACCACACAGAGATGGTTAGGCAGAATGCATACCACCCTCAGCCAAAGCAAAGGCATACATGGCTATGTAAAGGAGAGTTGCATGCAACCATGATCTTGCTCCCTGTTTTCTGTTGCCATTGACATCGCATTCCAGTGGATGGAGTGGGAAGGTGTGCTTGCAATGCTAGCAATCCATAACCCTGCAAGATGGTGCACCTTACATGACATACACCTCTTGTTTTAAGAATTACCTAATATGACACATCCAATTTTCAAGGTTCGAGAACAAGTAGGAGATTAGATGTAGAAACAATGGATGATAAGCACATGGACTAACTAATATAGAAAGGCTTGGTGAAGCCAAAGGAACATACCATGGGTATGAGGGAAAGCATGATAAAAATGCCCAGGATCTGTATTAACATAGCAAATTAGCAATGTATCAATCCCTTCCCCGCCCTTAATATATAATGCATTTAAATAATCAATAATCTCACCATCTATCAACTAAAAAATAATTCTGTTATATTTTTTGTATCAGCAACTATTAGGTGTATAGGGATGGCAATGGGTCGGTTGGCCAATATCCGTACCTGTCCCGCACTTATAAACTCCATACCCATACCCGCCCCGTACCTACCTTGGGTCAGGATGGATCGGGTCAACTAGAGATGCAGGTCGGATTGGGTCGGGTAGACAAAAAAGGTTAGATCAGATCAGATTAAATAAGGAACTCATCATGCAAACATTATAAAATAATTATAATTTTGAAAGAGGAATATAGATTAAGATTAAATCAGATCAGATTTGGGACAAGGCATACAATTATCCATACACGACTCAAACCTGCTTTAGATATTTTTTCTAGAACCTGTACCCACTCCGGGTTCTAATCGATTCGGGTAAGACCTGCCCCATTCAGGTTGGTTGGATCGGGTTGGGTTAGATACCCAATAGCTCGGCTAATATTGCCATCCCCATAGGTGTATTTTATTTTCTCATAGAAGTACTCTGACATTATCCAGTGATCTTTGGTCGTTACAATATCCTTCCACTTAAGAGCCCGTTCTTTTGCAGGTAAAAGATTTGCCTGAGAATCTATACTTTCCTGAGTAAATATTTTTCAGACAATATTTAGATAGAAAATAATTACCTATGCTCTTTTACACTTAGGAAAGTGGCTTCGGAATTTATTACCCATGTTCTTTACATTACTATTTTCTGGATAAGTTGGTAAAATTTATCCATATTTCCATGATATCCCTTATGCTTTTTAGATTTGACTAAGTTATTAAGCATTGAATGATGGAGACATTGAAAATGAGGACGGACATTTCAGGTACAACATTAAATGTCTACTTTACTGGCTAATGAAAAATGATTTAGCCACCCTCTGGATGCATAAAATTTTTTCCATTTTATGGGTAAATGTTGCCCATGGTAAAGTAACTTATCCATCTTGAAAAGTGTGAGAACATGGGTAAGTTGATCAATGAAAAAATTGACTAACTTTTCATGATATTTACCCACAAAAAACGACCCCTAAGGGGTTAAGGCCCAACCTTGGTTCCGAAAGTCCTCACTTTATAGCTGGCAAGTCATATTGCATGTGGGATTGATGCAATTCATGGTTTGGTACCATTCATGGTGGGTTCTTAGACCAATCCCCGCATGCATGTGGCATGTTAACCGGAAAGGAACATATTTGTAATAGGCATGGGAATTGTAGCATCCTTAATCATTTCAACATCAAGTTCTCAGATAAATGGAGAGGAAAATCTGTTACCAATATGAATATTGTATAAAGTTTGGAATATCTTGTGATTTCTAGTTGGCACATCTTATAAATAAATTTCTTGTTTTGTCTTTTTTTTTTTTTTTGCCTTTTCACTGAAAACTTCTTAGAATTATTCTAACTCTCTGGTATTCAAAGTGCCGCCTATTGTTGTGGTCTGAAGCAGGTTATATTGAGAATAGACATGGCTGTAAAGCAAATTGGCCCATCCAGTTTTCATTAGTAACAAATATTCATCAGTAGGAGATCAGCAACCAGGGACATTTGTTGCTTTGATGAGCTATCATTTTGAAATTGTTTTGAATTAAGATATTGAATGAAAATTCATGCAAAAGAATTTTCTAAAAGTATAATCCACTAAGCATTCCCATTCAAGTATTTTAAACAGAAACTGATATCTCATGTAAGTTTCATTGTGCCTATCATGGTAATGTAGATGGTGATGGAATGGATTGGCATCTTATGTTGAGAAACAATATGAGTGTCAATTTTATTATTTGTTTGTTTGTTTGTCTCTGTCTGTCTGTTTTTGGTTTGTTTTATTTATTTGGATACAGTACTGTTTTCAGTCTGCGGCTACTCCTAAAATAGATTGAGAGTCTTCTATTCAGTGGAATTTATTCTTAAAGTAAACAATAAGATAGCTCATGTGGTTAGCAGCATGGATAAGGATAGGCTCGAGGCAGAGTATATCTCATGGATTGCATGGTCAAGGAATTGTCTCTAAGTACTTATAGTCAAGTCTGAAGTTATACAGGACTAATTATCATGATCTGGATCCTGAAGTCAAGAGCTTTATTTAAATTTGTGAAGAAAAAAGCAGGGTGAAGAAGTAGACTTGCATATTGAGGCATCTCTCTCTAAACATGGGAATCAAGGGAACTTGGTGGCAGAAAACAAATCAATTAATCGACAGAATGCTTTATCTTCAAGAAGTGAAACACTTCAAATTTGCAACAAACATAACAACCAACAGCTTTATCAACATGCTTCTTTAAATTTTTATATCAGTCTCCTCTTTTCCTGATCAGTTGCACGTTGTCAAAATTAGCAGGTGGATCTCTAGTTGTTTATCCTTTTTCTCCTTCTCAATGGATTTGGATGAAATAATTCTGCAAATTCTAAAATTTATCATAAACCATTTTTACATGACCTTCTATGCAATAAGAAAAAGATAGTTAACATAAGGCCAAAAAGTAAAGCTAAATATCCTAAGAGGCAAGCAAGCTAGCTCGAAATAATATTATCTGTGTGGGTATGGTTGTGCCAGTGCATGCATGCATGTGTATTTATATGAATATTGTTTGTATGGCTACAGTGGTCCTAGTTTCAGTCGATACATATAAAAACTCAAAAAATAAGTGCACGTACATCAGCGATATAAAGGTAGGTACAATCATGTGCAAGTGCATGCATCTGTTCATAGATGGTGGTTGGAAATGATACCTATAGATCAGATAATTCTAGTTTGTGAGGTAGAGCCTTTATGAATACTAGTATTTTGAAGAATTATTAGAACTTAAGATTACTTGGGCCAAAAGCTTTCAAGCTTGAGAACTATTCTTGCTGACAATTTGATCCAATCTTGCAAGCAGTTCCTGTGCTATCTTCCACCTGCCAGATCTCCAAAATGCCTGCTCAAATGCATCCCTTGCATAGACCGGTGGATAAAAGCCCTTGGCAAGCATTGAGCTTAACTTATCATAGGCAGCTTCTAATTTACCTGCTTTACAATAAGCCTGTAAGTTCTCAACTTCCATTTTTCGTTCTAACTTCTGTGACAAATCAAGCCTTCCATATTCTTTCAGAAAACCGTTCACCAAATTGTAAGTACCAAAATGCGGGTTCCATCCCAATCCTACCATCTCCATCAACAGCTCATAAGCTGCCTCCCATTTCCTATTTGCACAGTTTGCATGAATTAACATGGTATATGTTACACAATCTGGTTCGCACCTCCTCTTATTCATAATATCAAAGTAATCTTGTGCTTCAGCTACATTCCCCAACTTACAAAATGAGTGAATTATTGAATTGTAGACAATAAGCTTTGGCTTCAATCCTAGAAATATCATCCTTCCAAATAAATTACAAGCTTCATCCATCCTACGTAGCCCACAAAGAACTCTTATCACAATGGTGTAAGTCTCATCAATGGATCTCATCTTCCTATTCTCAGCCATCTTCAAAATTTCAATTGCTTCCTCAATGCTTCCCAATCGACAAAGCTCTGAAACAAGTCCATTCACAACATGCGAGCTTGGCAACAAACCCAACTTGGTAATTGCCCACAAAACCTCAACCGCAGTTTCTATACCACTCTTTGCCCAAATATTGGGAACCAAAATGTCAAATGGCCTGCGCCAGGCCTTAACCTTAACCTTTCAATCAGTTGATTCCCGCCACCAAGCTCGCACAATTGTCCGATAAGAATATTAGCGGCATTTCTTGTAGGAGCCAAATTAGCCACACTCATCTGATGGAAAACCTCAACGGCATTTGCTAACCTCCCAAACCTACAAAGGCCGACAATTAAATTACTATATGAGTGCACATCAGGATGCCCAATTCTTCGAAAGATCGTGATAGCAACATCGACAAAGCCTCCAGTTGAATCTTTCCTGCAGAGCACATAGAGCACATTATTGAAGACTAGATTGTCAGGAAAGCAATTGAACTCTGATTCCATGGTCTCGAACAGCGCAAGGGCCTCTTCAACCCTCCCCTGTCTTCCTAGAAACCTAATACAAATCGAGACCGTTCGAGTTGAAACTCGGCCTTTATTGGATGAAACCGCCTTGAGAAGCCATTTGAGATCATCAAAGAGCTTCCTTCGGCCGAGGAAGTCGGCCATGTAATCCACCACAGGATCATCTAATCGGAATCCCAGCTGGAACCCGGCCCAGGAGAAGAACTCTAGGGTTTTGGACTTCCCCAATGTACGATGCTTCTTCAAAATTTCCAAGACGAAATCGGAGCTGAGCTTCTGCTTGAACTCTTTAAGCAGAAAGTCGAGATCTTTGGATCGATTAGAGGGTTCTGATAGCAAGGAACAGATCGATTCTACGTCCGGATTGGAGGGTTCTTCCGGGATTGGAACGGGAACGGGAACGGGAACGGGATAGTACCTGGAGCGGGGGCCGGCGGCAGGGACCCGGCGATCGCCGAAGCGGCCGGCGGAGTTGATTAGGGCATTCGATTTTTGGATTTGTGGGGATTTTCTGGCTAGGGTTTTGAGGGTTTTAGGGTTAGGGTTAGGGTTGGAGGAGAAGCGAAGAGGAAAATGGAAGAGAGCGAGGGCGAGGGAAAAGACGTTTCTTCTGCGGAGCATTTGGTTGCGGCATTCGCGACGGCGAAGGACCGTGGTTTAAGAAGCTGAGCCGCCCATGAACCGGAAGCGATCCGACCGGACCGATTCGCAAGTCTCCTGGAAAGTCATTTTCCTGTGAGGGTCCGTCTGACCTTTTTTCTTTTTTCGGTAGAACCTCGCCAGAAGGCTTCACTAGCATAAAGAGTGTACATAACCCATGCTCCCAGGCCCAGCACTGCTGAAATATGACAACTACCAGCCAAAGACTCAAAGAGTGATTCAAACAAGAAGCTGGTACATGGCAACATTAGAAACATCATACCATCAGTTACTATACCCAAAAAAAAAGAGAGGATAGAATACAAGATGATATGCTAATAGTGATCCCTGGAACATGTCATGTGAAGATGACTTGCCGCCCAGCCAACCCAATCACAGAACAACCTGTGAAATTGGATCTTGCCAACAGCAGCCAACACTGGCAAGGGAGGGAAATAGATTTCTTCTGCAATAGTAACACAGAAGCAGGAAACAGAGTGGCAACCATAACCAACATTTGCTGGAGGCCATCTCCTCTTCTGAGCTTTTGACTTCGAAACATCTCCTGTAATAAAGCAGACAACCCACTTTGTTGACATCAGAATATGTCAGAGTTATCACGAGCAAACAGGTAATAGATTAAAGTTGCTGCACGCAGCAAAGGAATCGATGAACAGCTCGAGCGGTAGACTTTGTGAATCAGTATCTGATTAGACATGAAAAATGCAGCAGCAAAACTCAGTTGCCCATATTCCATGTAAAAGCTGTTCAAGCAAGCAAAGCAAAATCTGAAGCAAGTCCAAAGGCACAGCCTCACAACAAAACTATGATTCAGAGCAAAATATTGTAGAACATGAGAACAACATATGGCATGAATAACATTAGAAGCAGCAAACATAAGCCACTCCCCAACAATCAGCTTGTAAAATATCAGTAAATAGTTATCTGGAAATAGATTGTAATCCCCAGCCAGTGCTCAATCAGCTTCAAAATCAGCTGCTCGATTATCTTCATGAAGAGTGAGATATTTTGCAAGTTGCAGAGCTCCATGGTCATTAATGAAGCTCTGCTAACAAAAGAGATTGTTTATATTGAGAGACATCAGAAGATTTAAGCCAGCTAACCATTGTTGCAGGCTCTCCTTCCAAATAGGTACAAGCCACATGGAATTTTGTGCGAGCAACATCAAGACCTAACCATGCCGCAATTAATTCAGCATATGGCACAGTTATTGGAAGTAGTAATATACCTTCAGCCTGAAGCAAAGTACCAGAATAAATCCCTGATAACAAATCCTACTGCTGCCTTCAATTGGTTGACTGTAGCATCGAAGTTTACCCCAATAGGGGTTGCCAAGAGACCATACAGTGAGTGTTTAAGTGGTGAGAGTGAAGAAAAGCCACACCAGTGCCATGACGGAGCTACAGGTGATGTGGATTGTGACGTAGATTGGGTTAATAACATAATATCAGTTAGAATCTTTCTCACCAAATGCAGTGGATTGTAATCTATCAGTTATCTCATCAAATAGCTCTACTTACTTTTGGAATGAAACCAACTAGATCAGCACTATCTATATTTATTCTTTCTAAACCTTTTATTTGAGGGTAGGAGAATTATTTCCTCTCACTTTACTTTCTCTTTTCATTGTTTTCACTTTTTCAATTACACCAAGTCTCAATCAAAAATATTTATTCACACAACCAAATGCAGCGGGGGTCTATATGTGTGGAATTTTGTGAGAAAAGTTTGGAGAGATGTGATTCGATTTTTGCAATGAAGGGGAGACATGGAGATCCTGAGAAAGGATATGGAGATCATGGAATATTTAGAAATAAGGAAATAAGGAGATCCTGAGAAAGTATATGGAGATCACGGAATATTTAGAAAATCTTATATTTCTTTTCAATCATTTTCCGATGCACTTTTTGAAGTTATCTCAATCTTGTGGTGGTTTTTTCTCACTTTAAATTAGACTGGCTCTGGGGATGAAATATCCAGAAACACAATAAGCTATGATCCATGCGAAAAGACAATGTCACGTCATCACATGCATATAAATGGAGTTTAAAATGACAGGTACCTTGAAAGAGAAATGAGGCCTAATGCATGAATCAATTGACTTATATAGAGTAGTCTGTCTTACTTGAAGACTCAAGGGATTTCAATTATTAGGACAAGTGAGGCTCTAAATTTGTAATGGCATATATCAGAATTATTGATTTTAGCACATTCATCAGAATTATTGTTGGAACTGCAGATAAAACAAGATTTACTGGACAAATAATTCCCATGGACAAGTACAGCCATTATGATGCCTTGTATTACCTTTTGTACAAAGCAAATGCATCATCAACCATTGATAATTGGTTCAGGCAAGTGCAAGGTCAGTAAAGCAACTAACAGATAGACAAGTAATCTGAGAGCTGCAAGGATTCGCAAATTAATCCACAACTAGATTAGCCTTTCTGAGTTATGGGCACAAGTTCTGTATACAGTTGACAACAGCTCCTTGGGGTAACATCAAACATTAAGTTTGTTTCTACCAGTTCCTCCCACCATTTCATGATATTAATACAACAAGGACTATCATTTATCTTCGCCATTCTCATTTAAAATTCTAAAAAGTTGAAATTAATAAACATCAATAGTTTGCGCAGAGATACCTGGGTTTCTGCTTTATTGTTCATTAAATTATACGAGATTCTCAGTGTTTTGTTGCATGCAAGCATAATTTTCCGGTAAATAGGAAATGTAGCAAACTTCAACCTTTTAAAATACAAATCATGACAAACTCCTGATGGTCACATCAAATCATTAAAGAACGCAAACAGGTATAAGAATCCTGCCATGGAATGGTCTAATCATCTGCCACGGAATGGTCTAATCATCTGCCTGTCTAAATACTAGCACTGATCAGAGATTAAATTGATTCTGATCTACAAGACTCAGTAACAGAAGAAATTCCAGCAGTTTGGCAATGTTTATGTCCTGTACTCCAATCATGTCAAAAAAAGCTTCCAACCCCATCAGAAAAGGCCAATACACAAGCATGTGACTTGAGATCCAACATCCCTGTAGCCAAACAACGGCTTCAGCATAAATGCCCAGAGTAGCATGTGCAAGCAAGAGATGGTTAAGGCAAGGAAGAACAAAACTACAGGATGGAATTCAGAAATAATGGAATGTGGACAGTGCAAGCGGGCTCTAATTGATACAGATACCGCTGTGGTCCCAGACACCAAAGGAACCATGGCACGGGAATGAACGAATGTTACTCTCATCTGCCAGCAGAAAGGAATCACCTCCAAAAGGCAAAAACCTGCCGTCTCAGGGACCACGGTCGCCCACTAGAATTGCCTGGAAGATAAGGGAATTTAGTGTTCCAGGGCCGTCCTCTGTCAGATGAAATGTAACGATATTGTATAGTAAACTGCAGGAGCTCACATTAAGACTTGTCTTTGCAAACCAATATATGAAGCTTCAGATCCTGCTTGTAATGCTGTCTGACTGCAATTGATGCCCATAGCCAACTTCACTACAATAACAGCAGCCATTGCAGCAGGTACAGCTAAAAATTGCAGAAAGAACGTAAATTTGCCAATAAGGTGATTTAAAAGAAAGAAAAATGGCAAAGAGCCACATTCATATAGCAGTACCAAGGTGGGAGGAATGCACTTATTAATCTTAATTTATTGGTACATTCATGTATAGGTGAGGCAGATTAGCTACATGGTGTTATTTATTAGTAAGTCTTAGAGTTCAGGCGACTTCTTCCTTCTTCTTTTCTTCTACCTCATTTCTCTCTTCTATCATCTTGAATCAGATCCTGGCTAGGCTGTCCCCAACAAGAGAGGTGCACAGAATACCAAAAGGCATCTGTGCAGACATCTCTGCAAAAAGATTCCTAGTTGTTGATCATCATGAAAATCTGTTTCTGATCACAGATTAAATCAAGAGTGCTCTATCAGCTGCATAATCTAACGGTACATGCCACTGCTTGGGCCCAGTATTTCAGCCTTGCTTTAACCTCTTCAGGATGGTCCCCTGAAAGTACAAGAAAAAAATAAGAAAAATACAAGGATGAAAATTGACAGGAAGTCTAAGATGAGGATCTTTTCAGCAAACATTAAGATTGCTAAGTAGAATTCAGCAAACAAACACTAAAATATAAAGCAAGGTTGGTAGGTTTATATCAAAAAGTCACAGCTTTGAAAAGCATATCCATTTGTCAAATGCAGGTTGACAAAACGAATGGTGGTATCAAATTGCTCTAAAGCCACAATGTCAGAAAACATAGTTTAATGCCCCAAACCAAAAAAAACATAAGCACAAGTCTGAAGGTATTAGTACAACAACCACAGCAAGACTAGTTTAGAACCATTATCTAATATCTATAAGATGTTAGATAGAGAGGAAATAAAAATACTTCTTCTAAACAACTAAAGTTACTAAAGACAGGACTGCGCGAGAAATTTAAGATACAAAGTTCATATTAACAATTAAAGGAAAAAGAACCTGCATAATCCCTCACACCTCAACTGACCATGAGTCACGGCAACCTGTAAGTAGTTTGGCAAATAATCAAGAAGTTTGAAGTTATTGATGAAACATAGATCCATCAATAAATCCCACCAAAATATCAGCGTCACGTAAAGTGAACAGAAAGAAAGAGATAAAGAAAACCTTCAACGAGAGTTTAATTCAATCTTCATTTGAATCAACTCATACAACCCATTACCGTAGTAAAAATCCTATACTACAAATAAAATTTCCATCAGATAAGCAAATGGCCAGTGTACCTTTGAAGAAAACACCGTAGATATAAACATCACCAATTTATCAGATAGTTTCATGGCGATCTTTCACAGAAATCCTTCTTTCGCATTTTGAAATTTTAAAAGAAAATGTCATAAAAATCGAATCTTTCACCCATTTGTCCCTGATAGGAGAACATTACCCACAAATCCCCCAGTATTTTGATAGATACCAGAAAATAAAACATGTTGTACCCTTAATTTTCTCACATACGTGGAAAACATGATTCTTTGTCGATATGAGAAATGAGTTTGAACCAAAATCCAAACTTTCGTACAGATCTAGACCAAAGTAACCAAATTCCAAACAGGAAGAGCAAAAAGTTAACCAAAATCTCGATCCTACCAGGGCTGGAGATCTTCCAATTCGCCACAGGGGCAGGAGACGATGCAGCAGCACATGGTTCCGCCGTCGCCGCCTCCGGCGACCGGCTCTGCTGCTGCTGCTCGTCCAAGAACCTCTGGCTCATCGAGTAGCAGAGCTCGAGAGCCGGGAGAGTGTTGCAAAGCTCGGGGATCTCCTCGTAACTGAAACCGAACCCCAAATCCAAGCACCCTTCAGGTCCTCCAAGTCCTCGTCGGTCAGGCTCTTCGTCCTGCCGACCACCCCGTCGCCGCCATCCGCCCCCGGCTCCGCTCCGTCCAAAGCCTCCACGTAGCCCTCCAGCATCACCCCACCGCCGCCCCGGCTCCTCCTCGGCCACTCCGCCTCCCACGGCCTCCCCTCCCACCCCATCTCCTCCTCCTCCTCCTCCTCCTCCCTCCTCTTCTTCTCCTTGTTCTTCTTCTTCTTCTTGCTCCCTTTCTCTAATGCAACGCTAGGGTTTCCGA
>KE505346.1:362418-387752 GCA_000441515.1 Elaeis oleifera
TATATATATATATATATATATATATATATATATATATATATATATATATATCCTATTGCAAACTTTGTCAATATGTCTTTTGGGTCCATTTGTTTATCTCATTCTATTCATCTTGTGAGGTCAATGACTTGAGAAATGCATGGAAGATAACCAATTTGTCCTTATGGATGAGGGATTTTTAAGGAATTACTCAAACGCTTCATGTTCTCTAAAGTAGATTGTAATTTATAAGATGTATAGCCAAATATATTTTTTCCTGAAAGGAAACTAGCTGCAAATATGGTTGGAAAGTGATGTTACAGTAATTTTTTGAATGAAGGAAGGAGACGTATTCGCACTTTACTTACTTGGACTAAATACTTAGAGATGCACCATGCAAGATTAGAGTCAGCTCGAATCTCTGGTTACCAAGCAGATGGGTGTAAGCATTGGGCCCTCGTAAACAATAACAATATATCTCAAAATAATTAAGCTGAACTATATCAACCAAATCTACATGTAACTCTAAGAATTCATGCAGCAATCAAACTATGTATCCTTTTCACCTGAGTAACCACTGATTTAGTGTAGAGCCAAAATAGAGCAAGAAAATGATGACATTAATTAATTAGCATGTGAGATATCATGATAAATCTCTTGGTCCTTGATGATGAAGCAAAACACTTTGATTAACATATCTTCTGGCCTGAAATTTCATTGCTTGTCTCAGCATTAGCCAACCAAGAAAATATTTTGATGCATGCAACTCAAGTTGCATATATTAATGAAAAGAATGATTTATATTATCAAACTTCAGACAATGAATACCTAAATATTACTTTGTATTCGCATTTAGCTTGTGGGACCATAAAACACCAATAAATAATTGATGGAGAGCTTTCCTCGGAAAATAATAGATCGAGGACAAGCCGGAAAAAGAACATGTGGTACTAAAAGCTTGTTCCTTAAGCAAATGGTTGGTATCTCATAGAATTATTCTATTAGCCCCCCTCTCTGACTCCAGCTATCTCCAGATTTTCTGATCTGTGGCTCCTTAAACATTATGCTCATATATATATACTCATACCTAAGGACAAGTGTCTCAAATGAATAATGGTTTTATTCACCAATCCCGTGGACACCTCGATGTAAGTAGATATTCTAATAGATCTCCACCAGCAGCCGTCTGAAGAAATGACTACCAGCTCATTTACCCATCAACCAACTCTTCTCCCTTCTGACGAGATTATATGTATAAAAAACTGAAGGAGATGACTTATATATATAATCTATCCAGATCCAACAGGAAACTACAAATAACTTCCAGAGCTGGGCCCTTATTCCCTCAAAATGAGGACCTTTTCATAATGGTTTAGGCTTCTTGGAGATATTTTTTTATCGCATAGGACAAGATCGGGATAAAGAAATAGAAAGAAAGTTCAAGAACTATGTTGAAAACATTGAACTTGGTATATTGTTTGAGGCTCAGAGTAACATATATGACCGTCTTAGAAGTAAATTATGATAACCATGACAACTTGTCTTCTATCATCAATTTCTAGGAAATGATGACATCTCCAAACATAAAAAGAACAAAAGATTGCAGGTATAATTTGGATCTGTTTTGAAGTATATATTCATCACTACTCAGTGCTCGAGAGGTTAGAATATTCTTGAAGTATTCATGGCAAGATGTTTGAAAATTATAACTGGACCGGCCAATCACCAGTTGGGCTAGCTAGGTTGGATCTAAATGGTTTCTTTATCATTATTTTAGAAAAAATAATGATAATAAAGAGTAATTAATCAAAGATAATGCATTTCTTGGGATGCATTACTTTTTTAAAGAAAGTATATATATGTTCTTCTTCCCTTCATTTTAAATATCTCATTACAAATAAAATACTAGAGGTAGCATGGGTGATGCGCATACATGTATGGCTATTTAGAGGCACTAAAACAAAATATTATTTTTTTTACTCATTTTGTGGTGCAACGGGCTTCTTCTCTCTCTCTCTCTCTCTCTGATCTTGGCAACTCTAAAATCACTTGTGCAAGACGGGAAAAGGGAAGTGCAAGTAATTTCTTTTGTTTATTTTTTACTTAATTTCAGGATCAAAGCTATGGTTCTAATTAATTATATTTGTAAATAAATCTGGAAGTTGGATGGATTAGCAGTATTTCAAAAGACATGTGAACTATTTTCTTTTCTTTTCATTTTTTGCCTAGTCCAAGAGTCCCACTTAGAAATCAATTAATTAACAAGCACACAAGAAAAATAGACACATTAAAAATCCTAAAACATTTGATTTGAGCATACTATACATTTAGGAGATATTGAGAATGAATAGATAAAAAAAAGTGATTTATGGAGGCCAACCACATGATGAGGATGTCAAGACTTTCCCTCGTATACAGTGAAAGTAGTTTTTACCTTCCCCATTTTTTTAAAAAAAATACAGTTTACTTATCCTTATAAAAATTTTTTTGATTCAAATTTTGAATTTAAATATTTTTTTCCTATAAAAATTCTTCGGCAAACCTTACTTGTCCGAATACCATGCATATAGCTTATTTGAGCCCCACTAGACATGTCATTTAACCTAAATAAGCTACATTCAAGTCTCACAATCAAAAAGGAGGGTGTCTTTATTTTTGTCCTATGTACTCATAAAGTTGGTAAAATTGCTAGGATCCGACACCAATTTCATAGGCGCTTTCACCCTGATTTTTTGTCCAAGCTTCCTTCCATCATAAATCTCCAATGGAGAGAGTGTAAGACAAGGATTCCTTTCTTCAGCCATTGACTTAATTTGCATTAACAATCATCAGATTGGATGTGCAAGTAATTTTTATAGATTTATGCCGAAATAAAGTACCAATACAAAATGGTGTTAGGGACTAGTATACTCACACGAGGCCCCGTCAAACTATATCCTATCAACTAACATGGATCATCGGAGACCCGGTAATAAATGACACATGCTACTACCAAGCAACGTCCAGGCTCACATCACATCACCATCGTGTGATCTCACCTCCCACATGTTCTGCCCACGGCCGGTCACCTTCTCCCGAGTCAGTCCAAACGTGTCAACTAAGCTGGCTAATAACAAGTCCATGTTGGAACTAAAAAGAATAGAGAGAAAAACCATGTCCACCAGCGCATTATTGGATTGGACATCCAGCGCGAGTTTTGAAGCAAAACTCACCGGCAGGTGAGCGGACTCGAACAGGTGCGGGATCCCAGGAGCATCTGTAGCTCGATGCCGCTGCTCGGCTGCCCACCCGACCGAGCGGTCCCGGATCCGGTGTTTTCTCCCCAAGAGCAAACAGCTTTCGGCTTCCGTTGAGTAGGGCCCACAAAGGTCTGCCAACTCGCCGCTTTTGGGGAGACACGTGTATGAGCGTGAAGTCATGGAGATGGATGGGATGTGAGATGGGTTGCATGCATGCATCCATGTGCGTGAAGCACGTGGGGCCGGAAGAGGACAAAGAAGACAACCCCAGGCGACCTAACCACGTGGCTGGTCGTTCCTGCACAACAATAATTAGAGTCGTGGACGCCGGTTTAGGTCAGCTAGACAGTAGAAACCATACGGTTGGTTGCCACTCTGGGACCACCTGCAATATACGACAGATTTTACGACCTGTGCATATATCGCGTTTGCAATTGAAATCAAAACTAAAATATATTAAGAAAAAATCTGAATAGCTATATTTGATTATGATTAAAATTTAAATCAAAATTAAAATTAAATAAATTTAAATATTAAAAATAAAATTAAATTTTAAATATTTTATCTTGAAATCAAAATATCAGAATGAAATTCTTGCAAACAAAAAGTCAGAATGAGTGCCATTTATTTCTATTCCAGTTTCAAAGTCTAATTCCCTCCAACCAAATATGTTCATAATATTTACATAATAAAACATATATTCTGCACTCGAGAAATATTTGGAGGCGGATTGGGAGCATTGTGCCTAAATAATTTTAACATAAGCATCTGCAATTCTACATTATTTTATTAGAAAAGATTTTTATTCTTTTTTGAACTATTTGACTTCTATTTGCCAAACAATTTTAATAAGATTAAAGCTGAATAAGTATTATTAGGGAGTAAGTAATTTTTCGATCAAAATAGCTCGATCATCCGATGGAGAGACAATTCTCCATTATTCACCAACTGCATCGACAAAGAAAGAGTACGGAGATCAGAAAATTCAAGAATAAATAACTTTGACTTAATGAGGAATATGACCTTGGATACCAACCGACTTCAAGTCCGGATACCAACCAACCAGAAAGATCGACTGACTTCAAATCTGCCCAAGGTTCCACCGCGATTGTGTACCGACCAAGTCACCAAAACCCTCTTCAATGATGAGGTCCAAATCCTTGAGGACAAGTTGTAAAGGCGAATCTTGAGTTCGAACCCTACTAGGCCTTCCATAAGCACCGATGATATTGTCAGTAACCTCTAACTTTCTTTAGATGGAGATCTGGATCTATTTGATCAAGTACAATGCCGCACTGAAGAGTTGGCTCAATCAATAGTACGAAACTGATAGGCCTTGAAAAGCAATGACAACTAATCAGTTTGGTGAATAACTAAGCCAATTGCCTATTCGAAGATCTTATGATCATTTTTTCTAATCATGCACACATGGGCTTAACTACCACATGTAATCCTCATAGATAATATATATAACCCTCACCCACACCTGATGCGTAAAATGGATGCCCTATTATCTCTAACGGTCATAGATTTTTCGGAGCCATTATTAAGCTTGGTGGTAATGGATAGCTAAGCCCCTTATATATAAAAGGGGACGAAAGGGACCCTCAGATAAGTAATTTTTTTCAAAAACAAAGTCCAAATGTCATACCCTCGATTCGAGATTATGAGTGTAGGGCTCATGGCAACCACTGCATATTTATAGAGAACTCTCTCCACAAATATGTAAGACATTCTAAATACAATATCAATATATTACAATGGAATTAATAATAAGTTAAGTCCAAAACTTTACTTTACTAACTCAAATTAAATTTAATTTCTCATAATAATGATATTCAAAAGATCTTAAATCAATTAAATCTCAAATAATAATCCTGTAAAATATAATAATAAATTTATGTCTAAACTTGATTGATACTATCGACTTTCATCTTTAAATATATTCCTATAAATTAGTATTCACATCCGTAATTAAGAATCTGAATCTGAAAAAAAGAGAGATAATAAGCTTAATAGCCCAATAAGTATTGAATATCTCAACTAGACATTCTAGATATTATCATAAGATAAGATGTTCGAAAATAAATACCATGAATAAATATAAGAATATATTTCATGCTTATTTAATGCAAATCAAATCTTTTTTAAATATTCATATCATAAATCCAACTTGAAATAAAACACGTAACTTAATAGCCTAAACTATATTAATATTTATATCCTGTGGTGGGGCCAAAATAGAAATAATGAGCTCAATCAGAATGCTAACACATAATTCCAATTGATAGGGTCTAAAAAATTAATGCATAACTCCCATTGACAAGATCTACAGTATCAATGCGTAACCTTCATTGGCAAGATCCAGAGTACCAATATATAGCCTCCACTAGTAGGGTCTAGAGTATCAATACATAATTTCTATTGGCAAGATCCAAAATATAATTAGGCTAAGAGCTCAAATCCGATGTGTATAAAAATACCTTTTGCAAGATAATATGTATATAATATTTCAAATCAACATATACATATTCCATCACAAATCAATAAACCATAATATTTCAGATATTTAAATTTTGAATCACTTTTATTTCAAAATACTATTTCATAAGTCACACATAAATCAAAGACTAATTATTTACTTTCAAATAAATTATGAAACATCTCGAGAAGATGGTTCATTACTTATCTTTTGTAGAATACTGAATGAACGGATTCAATTAATCTTGAGAGTATCCTCACAAAGCTAACAAAAGCAGTATAATCCAATATCCTAGTTAGTCTAACTAAAATATTTTTATCTGATTATGATTAGAATAAAAATATATGGTTCAACAGAGATCAATGGTGATCAAAACTATTAAAGCCCAATAAAGTTAAAGTGGAGGTTGGTACATTAGTTGGTAATCAAGGATCAATTTGATCAAGTAACTTCATCTAATCAAAGATAGCTAAGATACAATAACTTAATAGTGATCAACAGTGATGTGCGATATAGACTCGGATGGTGCAAGTATATTGTCTAACCTATAAGATGGTTTAAAACCTGTCTGTCAGGTCAACTCAAATTCAAAATGATAGAGCTAGAGACCCTTCATTGGATTCATAAATCAAGTAGAGAGAGAATATTAGAGGAGAGGGATTAACAAGATGGAATATGACTGATCAAAAAATACTATTTGATATTTCAATCAACCCAACCAAGATGATTTTATCAAATCATGATTGAACTAGTGTACAAATGGTTCAATATAAATCATGAATGATAAAATCTAGAGATATCCGGTCTGACCAAGATGGATACCGACACATTGTCCAATGATCATTATTCAGGACTCTCTTCGTCAAGATCAGATCAAAATCATTAAAGAAATCTTTTACTAAATTAATCATAGAGAGAAAAATATATAAAGAGAGAGAAATATTCTAGAGACAGATTTAGAGAAAGAAACTAGAAAGACAAAATAAATTTTTTAGAGAGAAATGTGGGGTCCAAAGAAAAATGTGGGGCTGCAAGCTGAGAGAGAAGGAAGAGAGGGACCCTTCTTTTCTCTTCCCTTTTTTCTTTCTTTCTTTTCTTTCTTCCTCTTCCTCTCTTTGACGGAATAGGGGTTCCTTTTATCCTCCTTGTTCCTAAAGCAAGGGAGGTCCCCCAGCCGGCAGTGTCCGTGGCCGAAAGGGCAGACCATGGCGGCAACCAAGGAACTCCAATCCGGTGATCGAGAAAGACCAAAATAATGATGGAAAATAGAGGAATTTTTAGAGCTAAGTTTTTGAGAAAATCCGACGATTGTCAATCGGAATCAATGACTTAATAGCTAATAATGGTGGAGAGAAAGATCAACGAGGGATTCAAAGGCTATTTATCTTGTTTTTGATGAGATCTGACTCTAATTTCTCGCAAATAAGATGATGATAAGTAGAACAAATTAGAAGGGAAAAGAGGGTCCGACGGAACTCGATGGCGGGTGATCGGAAGCTAGCGTGAATAGGGAATCTTAGGATGGATATAAATAGATTTAAAATCAAGATTTTAGGAGGTCTCTTTTCATCTAATCCCTCTCAATCATGATCTACTGAGGAAAATGAGTCCTGATCGAACTCATTTTCTCCCCATCATATTTTCTAGTACGTGCTGGCTTTCTTTCTTTCTTTTTTTTTTAACTGGGCCTAATAGAGTTTTAAGCTGGGTTTATTGACTAAGTTGGTTTGGGTATTACATTCTCCCCCTTCTAAGAAAAATCATCCTCAAAACTTCTTACCTGGAATTCACAGTTCAAATCTCTCACTTGAATATTTTGACATTCTAATTCTCATTATAATTTCATTATCAAATCATTTCATAAGAAAGAGTCAATAGCACCAAAAGTTGATCTAAAATGAAACCATTCATTTCTTGCACTTGAAATTAATATCTTAATTCTAAATAAAGATATCAAGTTTCTTGCTAAAATTATAAATGCTCTTGGCTTAATCAATCTATCATAAGATCATGAACAAATATTACTATGCTCTCAATAGATGAACATTCGAGAATTAAAATCTAAGATCGATAAACAATCTCAAATTCTTTCTAACAGATAGAGAAATATGTACTTCAAATCTAGGAGAAAAAAATATGTCGCTAAATATTTCAAATTCAAGATTAAGAATCGATAGTCCACTCATTTTAAACTCAAAATGCTAACAATCTTCCTAGCATAGTTTACTAGTGAAAAGCATGTATGGACATTCGACATAATCCATAATCAAATATTGTCATTTTCATTATCAATGAATTTCTCTACAAGAAAAATCAAATTAGATCATCTATTATAAACTTTCTAATTCAAAGAAGTAATATTGTTAACCAGCTAGAAATAACTTAAATACCATACTTTCGCTGTGCACTCTGATTTAAACTATCAAAATTCTCTGGATACAATAAATAAATTTAATTAAAATATTATTTTGTATTGAAAAGATCTTAAATTTAACTTTCAAGTAAGTCAAAAAAGAAACTTTTAAGTCTTGTCTCCAATATGCATTGAGTACACCTCCCAATCAAGTCTTGAGTCAATTGATACATTCAAAACCATCATATTGTCAAATTACTATAATTCAATCATGAATTAAATCTTAATTCTCTTATCAATTCAATCAATAATTCTAAATCAAACCCCTATAAGTAAAAGAATCAGAAGATTTGCTCAATGCTCTACTAGTCTACCAAGTTAGAAGGTTTTAAATCAAAATACAAAAGTATAATCAATTCAAACATCTCTTCTAAAGTTTCTTCTGTCAAGATCTTTAATATCTATCAAATACTTTTTACAGTGATCATGCGAATCTTTCCAAATCAAATTCTCCATATCTTACTAGATTTTATGCTGACCTCGATAACAATGACAAAGAAACTCCATGTCAGTTTCCAAATCCAAATTTTGAATTTGTAATTATACATACATCTTAAAATGTTAAATAGATATAAATATGATCTTTATTTTGATCTAAAGATAGCAATAAAAGATTTCACTAGTAACCTTGACAATAATAATAGAAAAATCTCTTGATCCACTTAGATACATAATCTTTGAATTAAAGTTTCATATATATCATATAGTCTTTGATAGATATAAATATGATCTATTATTTAGATCTAAAGATGACACTTAAAATTATTAATAATTCTATCGAGATGAATGCTCTATAATCTTAAATCAACATCAATTTCTTCTATCAAAATAACTTATTTGCAATATTTTCAAATATACTTTCCTCCTATATATTGGTTTATATATGATCTATATACTAGGTTCAACCTCGAAGAACATTTCAATCAGATATCATAAATGATTTTCTTAATCCAAACTTAAATAATATTTAAAAATAATATTTATCTTGCTACTAAATAATTAACTTCAAGACTAGAAGTAATATTATAGTATTACTCCTATATCAAATTTGAGCTTGTAATTCATTTAAATAATTGATGATCAAATTAATAATTATAATACACAATAAAATTTTATGACCAATCTTCTTGTAATATTTAAATCAAAATTCAACTAATCATAGCATGATCCATAGATTGTCCATCATTTATCAAACCCTGTGAATCATATTTCCTAGTAATCTTTTCATACATAATCATAAGGTTTAACCATAATCATAAAGATAACTTATTCTACAATCCTCATGGATCTAGATCTCAATGTTCTTAGTGTGTACCCAAATACACTCATCCTATATCTGATTCTACGTATTATAATTTATCCACTTATACTCTAATATCATATTAATTATTATACTCCCAACCAAGATCGCAAGTTTAGGGGTCATGGCAACCACCGCATGTATACTCATAGAGAACTTTTTTCACAAGCATGTAAAACATTCTAAATACGATATTAATGCATTATAGTAAAATTAATAATGGGTTTAGTTCAAAATTTAGCTAACTAAATTAATTTTAATTTCTCACAAAATTTCAAAGATATTTAAAAGTTTACATCAATTAAATCTCAAATAATAATCTTATAAATTTTAATAATAAATATGTATCTAAACTCAATTGATACTATTGATTCTCATCTTTAAACACATTTCTAAATCAGTATCTATATCTATAGTAAAGAATCTAAATCTGAAAGAAAGTAGAGGTAATGAGCTTAATAGCCTAATAAATAATAAATATCTCAACTAGACATTTCAGATATTATCATAAGATATGATGTTAAAAAAAAATATCATGAATAAACATGAGAATATATTTCATGCTTATTTAATGCAAATCAAATTTTTTCAAATTTCATGTACATACATAATCATAAATTTAATTAAACAAATACATATAACTCAACAGTCTTAACTACAACTACACTTATATTCTGTAGTGGGTTAGAATAGAAATAGTGAGCTCAATCAGAGTACCAACGTAGAACCCCTATTGACAGAATTCAGAGAACTAATGCATAACCCCCATTGGTAGGTCCAGAGTATCAATGCACAATCCTTATTGGCAAGATTCCGAGTACTAATGCATAACCTTCATTGGCAAAGTCCAGAGTGTCAGCATATAATCTCTATTAGCAGGGTCTTGAGTATGAATGCATAATCCCCATTGGCAAGATCCAGAACATATTTAGGTTGAGAGCTCAAATCCAATATATATAAAATATCTTTACAAGATAACATATATATCATATTTCAAGTCAATATATGCATATTCCATAATAAATCAATAAGCCATAATATTTTAAAAATCTCAAATTTTCAAATCACTTTTCATTTAAAATATAGTTTCATAAGTTACACATGAATCAAAGACTAATTATTATTTTAAAATAATTAAAATATCTCAAAAAGATGATTCATTATTATTTTTATAAAATATTAAATGAATAGATTCAATCAACCTTGAGAATATTTTTAAAATTTATTATTCAAAATATATTCTTCTATCAGTTTTAAGTCATAACTAATAAAATTTTAAATTTCGACTCCCTCGTAAAGCTAACAAAATGGTATAATTCAATGTCCTAGTCGATCCAATCAAGATAATTATATTTGATCATAATTGAAATAGAAAATGTAACAGAGTCCAACGATGATCAAAATTATTGCGTCTTGCGCACGCCAGCATTTGTCATCTACCCAGAAGCCACTGAAAAGAGGTTTGGCAGTTTGCACCAAAATTCCCTTCTTCAGTAATGGTTATTTGCAGTTATGTTCTGCTTCCAGTCCTTGCCTGTGCATTTATTACCTCGCTCTGAACAACATTTATTTGAGCTTGTCGAAGCCAATGGTGCTTGGGTGCATAGCTGATTTTGCACTTCAAATGAAATGTACAACACTTGCTTTCGCAAACAAGAAATGTGCAACCCTCCCACATATATTTTTGAGTGCTTGGGAAGAAGGTAGAAGTATAGAACAGAGTAATTCTATCAACAAAAGTTCTGCAATTTCAAGTTTCTGTCGTTCTTATTGTAGTCTGGAGGACATATGCCCTACTGAATGATCTTGCCCATTGTGGATCTCAGTTAATTGGAATAGTCAACCTTTTCTGCATTTAGTTGGGAAGAAAGGAAAAGTTGAAGTCTAAACATTGACCTAGTTTCTCTCATCTTGTTTGACATGCAAAAAATGGAAGATCTGAGACATCTATATTTTGTTTTTTTGTTAGAGATGCCTGTTGAGTTAAAAGTTCAGAATGTCTTGATCCCAACAGTTGGTTGTGCTGTGCAAATTACTGTGTATGGCAGATAACTGGAACAGCAAATCTTTCTGCATTTACTTGGGACAGAAAAGAAACGTTAAAGACTAAACATTAACCCTAGCTTCTCTCATCTTATCTGGCATGCGAATAAAGACATTTATAAATTTGTTTTGTCATAGATGCTTGTTGAGTTAAAAAGTTCAGAATGTCCTGACTCCTTCAGTTGGTTGTGTTATGCAAATTTCTTTGTATAGCATTGCAGTATGTAAGAGGCTGTTGCATGGGAGAACTGTTATGCTGAGATATGAGGATAGCTTTGTTTAGTTTAACCTATTTTCTTTCCACTTGTACACCACAGCAAAATTTAGATAGGAGTGGCAGTAAGATTGAGTTGGGTTCATAGAGGAAGATGTAAAGGCTTGACCTTTTCATCACCAAACCGTTAGCAAGTTATTGTTTCTTGAGTCTACCAATTCTGCTGTTTCGAAATGTTTCAGTTTTCGAATATTTGACTTGTCTTAGAAATATGATATGCCTTGAACAAAAGTCTACATCAATTTTTTGTTCCAGAATCAACTGCTAGGGCGAGAATCTAACTTGCCCTTTCTTTTATCAAGAACCATCCTTTGTTTGACTTGCTTGTAGCTTTTCCGGCTTCAGTTAGAGATTGCAACAAGCTGAAGCAGAATTTTTAGGCTTGGCTATTAAATTAGCTGAGTTCGACCAGTAGTTGGCTTGTAAAAATTTATGTAAGGTGGAGTTTGACCGTAGAGTTGACTTGTTTCAGCGGTTCAAAAGTCAACGAAGGTTAACACGGTTGACCTTGGCTGAAGTTCAGGCCATATCCAGAAGTCCTCAAACTTAGCTCGATCAGCTTGTTGGCACCTTACATGAATCCGCATTTGTTGGCTCACTGAGTCATGTATGTTTAGAGAATGGCTGAGAACTTGTATTAGATGTTTCTTGTTGACGTTTAATACTAATAGTCTTCAGTTAAGGTGGCCAAATGATCGCATTGGTCTTTCACAGTGGCAGGTAGGTGAACTAGGAATCGATTTTAATGGAGGAATACTATGACAAGTTTAAAGCTTGCAGAGATCAACTGCAGCCCTGACCTATCCAGTTGGGCAAGTCTATTATTTAAGACCTATTTAGATGGTTGGATCAAAAATCTTTTGAGATTGATGGGCCTATTTCAATAATACTGCTTCTATAGAGTGGGCCAGCCCGAATTTCATAAGAAAAAATTCATCTAAACACGCCTTTAGTGGGAACATACTGTCATAGTGTTATAGTCGTTATAATAATTATTATATTACTTTCTATTATTTTTCATTATAATTGAGTACTGCAACACAAATAACAACTATTAGTGTACTTTTTTTAAATAAATTTTTAAATTAAATTTTATCTCAAAATTTCCTCAAACTAGGCTGTGTGGACCAGAAATAATATTATTTTATCTAATAAAACTGAAGAAAAATAATTCCATGTTATTACTTCCCTTTTTTTCTGTTATGATGGCCATAATTTTAATGATTATTTTAATTTAGATAAATTATATTTATGATCTCTGAACTAAGTCAAATTTTCTTAAAAGGTCTCTAAACTATAAAAAGTTAAAATTTAATCCTCGAACTATTTGAACTAATTTAATATTGTCCTCAGGTGCAATTCCTACAGTTTTCTCTCACTGAAAGTCTGATATGGCAACATCCAGCTTATATAGCACTTATGTGGCATTAAATTTAAAAAAAATATTGATATGATGTTACGTGGCATTATTTATTTTTTCCCATCGTATTACTATTTCTTCTTCTTCCTGTGATCTCTCTTCTTTGGGGAGAATTGGGCTATGGAGGGAAGGAGGTTTGGAATGAGAGAAGAAGACGATGATACCAATACCAACTTGACGGAAGGCAGTGATGGAAATAAGTGGAAGAGAAGAACAGAGCAAAGAAAGAGGATGGGGCCATGGTGGGAAGGGAGTTTTTCTTTCTTTCTTTTTTTTCATTGGGATTTTATGGATGAGAAAAAGAGAGATGAGAGGCACGAGATTTGAAAAGGAATAGATAGGGAGAGTTCAATAAGATAGAGTGATGAAAAATAAAAAGAAAAGATCGTAAGAGAGGAAGAGAATGGGGCCATGGAGGGAAGGTGTTTCCTTCTTTCTCTTATTTTTCATTGGGTATTTGGGGATGAGAAAAAGAGAGATTAGAGATGAGAGATTTAGGGAAGAAATGAATATTGAGAAGATAAAAATTAAGAATTTTGACATTTAAAGAAGAAGAAGATGATGTAGCTCAAAATATTTTAAGCTACATGATTGAGCCATGAGAGCAAATGATACTTCACACAAGCATCGGAGGTTGCCACATGAGACTTTCGGTGAGAGAAAACTATTAGAATCGTACTTGAGAACAATATTAAACCGATTTAAATAGTTCGGGGATCAAACTTTAGCTCTTTGTAGCTTAGATATCAGGAACATAATTTATCCTTTAGTTTAACAATTTTAGAAGTTGCTTTTTGAGGTAAATAGTAATCTTTTTAACCATTACAGCTATCAATTACTGTTTTGGTGGGAGCAATGCTGGTTTATTTCTCCTTATTTATATCCCATTGGTTATCCTAAACTACTTGGAACCAATTAGTTTAAAAACTCAAGGAAATCCATTACATTGAAGATGCCACCTTATCAAGCTGGTAAAGCCTTTGGCAGCTGGACCAAATGACTAAAATCAAATCTTACTTACCTCAAAATTTGGAAGCTTGGAGGTATTTTGGGGAGCTAATCTGTATTGTCTAGCTCATTACATATAGCTTTTTCTGAGATCCACTGCAATGCATATAGTTTATTGAAGACCGCATTTGATCCATGGCCAAGTTCTACTAAAGATTGTTGAAAGTCAATCTGACCTTTATTTATATATACTTATTCCTTTGTAAATAAATAGTGCATGTACTATAAGAATGGTGTGTGTGTGTGCGCGCGCGCGCACATATAAACACACACATGAGGCATATGATTAGCTCAAGGATGATGTCATGTAGGAAGGGCAGAGAGGGGAGCGAGAGAGATGAGAACGCTTGGAACACGTTCTGCATTGTATTAGAGATGTAGATCGAGGAGTAGCAGTTAACTGCACAAGTAAAGTGATGCGATGGGGGTCGTTGGATGACTTCCTAGAACTTACTTGAAGGTCAAAACCAAATGTGGAAATTGCTTACTACATGGGTATGTACGTGCAGGCACGATACCATCTTCATTTGCATCTATATGTGTATAGAGGTTAAGAGGAACATTATTTTGCACCATGGTACGCATCCATCGAGGATCCAATGTTGCAATCAATGCATGCATGGGTGAAAGTGATGCATGATGGGGGTGTGGATGGTGGATTGGAATGGCCGTACCTACCAAATAGAATTTTTCATATTGAACTTGCCATTTGTGCAAAGATAAGAATTGTTAGAGAATGATACAAGTTGAAGAAAAATGATGCCAGAGCATCACTTTGAGCCGTTCACGCAAGAAACGATGCTAAAGAAGCAACCTGGATTAGAAAAAAAAAAAGAACAAAAAAAGTTGACAGCAAATCGCATGCCTTGAGACAATTTGCATCTAAAAACTAGAATTATTTCTTGCAGAATATTATTAGCTCTGGGTCTCTGGCCTCCAAGTCTTGGGCAATCTATTTGCCTTCAAGCATTGAGGCAAATTTGCAGCTAATAAAGCAAATTTTCACCCCAAATAAAGCACATTATATATATATATATAGACATACATATGATTATTTGTTTATTTGTTTTACAGGTGCGGTGGACTGAATTGAAGGCAAAACACTCAGGAAAAAAATACCCTTGTTTCTCTCCGAGTGAGGATGTTTGCTCTCTTCATCCTCTAAATTTGACATCTCCTTGCACACAAAACACTAGCCTTATAAAAAGCGAAGGCTGTGTGTGTAGGAGCAAATGTTGCTGTAGAAGTCAAGCCTCGGCTGCCAGGAGGCTGTGCTGACTACCATCACTACCCCATGCCTTCTCTCTCCACAACTTCTCCACCTGCTCAAAGGTCAGGCCCTTGGTCTCCGGCACAAAGAGTACCACAAAGACAAATGCCACCATGGCCACACCAGCAATGATCAAAAAGGTTCCTGAAGTTCCCAAAACAGAGACGACTGAGAGGAATGTCTGTGCCACAATCAGGTTGGACACCCAATTCACGGTGGCCGACATGCCCCGCACACGCCACGATAGGCTTCTGGATAGATCTCTGAGTTCACCGCCCATGGTACGGGCCCATGCCCGGGGAGAAGAAGGCAATGTACAGAGCCAGGCCTGAAACCGCAAACCATCCGAGGCTAGATCCACAGTTGCCATGAAGTGTGTGTGCGTCACAGAATCTGGTAGACTGCAGAAGAATGCCCAGAGAGTATGAGAAGGGAAATGATGACACCTGATAAGCTGGTGAGAGCCAAACGGCGTCTGCCACAACGGTCGATGAGAAAGATCCCAACAATGGTCCCAGCAGCATTCATTGCTGCGACAATGAGTGAGAGGAGCAGTGCAAGTTGGTTGGAAGAGAAACCAGCCTTCTGGACAATAGTGGGACTGTAGTACATAACTGTGTTAATCCCAGTGAACTGTTGGAAAGCCTGCCCATGTATGGATTTTATTTCCAGATTAGTTTCATTACTCTATGATGTATATATGCATATAAATGAACATCTTGAGATGCATATACACATAGCAGACAACAAAATTTCAAAGTGTACTTGTCGAGGCAACCTGCCAAAGCTCCTCCATTTTTCCAAGTGACCCAAATCTAACCAGCATGAGGTCAACATAACTCTTATGCAAGTTGATTTAATAAAGCGTGATAATTTTAGTAAGGTTTTATGTTAACTAAATGCATGTTGATTAAAACAACCAAAAATTTGATAACAGTCATACTAAAAGTACCAAGGTCAAATTAAAATCAGAAATATTGCAGGCAATAGCTATGTAGTTGTTATGTAATTGCACCATTACTTGTATATATACACAAATTATATAAGATATATAGCCATGTAGTTGTCATTATGCGATTGCACCCTAACTTGCAAGGAGGAACTTGATATCTTGACATCTCTCAAAAAGGATGGCCCTAACCCAAGTGGAATGGAGGAAAAGGATCCATATAGCCAACCTTAAAGATTAAGGCTCAGTTAAGTTGAGCTAGGTGGTCCAGAGAATATGAAAATGGCATGCTTTTTTATTTTAAGTTCCCAGGTAGATCATGATGGAAATAGTTAAAGTAGAAAATATTTTATAAAGCTGCAAAGTATTTGTTATAGTATTAAACATCCAAATGGTACTAGAAAGCCAACAACCTTGCACTCTAGCATAGCAAGACAACTGCTCACTCAACCATCAGTTTTTCCAACCTAATCAATATATTTTAGTATGCCAATCTCTGAACCACGTAAGAAGCCAGCCTCTCTATACGAGGTCATAATATGAGCGAAATGAACCCTCAAAATTAAAATTTAGAGCAGAATATGCTTAGAGTCTTCACTCTTTGAAAATTTCTAGTTTACGTCAACAATTAGCTACACATTAGGCAAGTCAACCAAAATAGAAGGATAGCATTCCGGTATAACTGACATTAATATTACTCTTATAATGTACTAATATGACTCTTATAATGTGTCGGCTGTTTAGAACATAGGCATAATATATTTACTCTAGACATGCATTTAAAATCACACCTGGAAAAGTATGCACATTTTGTTTTTTATTGTGAATTTGTAGGGAGAGAACGTTTATGACAACATCTATCTTGATAGCTTAGATGGGGTATGACTGAAATGTGACAATGGAAGCAGCTGTCCATCCCTCCTACATTTTGCAAATTTACCAATATCATTAAGGTACTCATAATTGGGTAAACTTTCTACATAATGGTAACTTTTCTATGAAAGGCAGTTCAAATCCAGGGTTATGCAGCAAAGCAATTAATGAAGATGATTTTGAGATTCTTTCTAGATAATAAGGTTAGGTGTACCGGTATCGAGACTCATACCAGTTGATTGGTGGTATGGTACATTACAGTACCGTGCCGTGCCATTTTGGGCTGTACCAACAAAGAAGAGCCAATAAGGAAGGGGAAGAGGAAGAAGGAAAGAGAAAAATCCCTCATCTTCTCTGCACCCTGCCAAAGAGGGTCAGCCCCATTTCGAAATAAATAAGGGTGGACCCTTTTTTTTCTCTTTTTTAAAATTCTTAAGTGAAGTCAATAGACCGTATCATTTCCATTCAGGGTGGAGCCCCAAATTCACTTACGAACTTTAAAAAAAAAAAAGTTAGGGTTCTGCTCCTGTTTCGAACAATCCTCTGCAGCCTACAAAGGAGATGGGAAGGCTTTCGAGCCATCTCTCTCTTCCTCACTCCACCTCTCTCTCTCGCTCTCCCTCTCCCTCTCTATCTTTGCCCCTCTCTCCCTCCCTGCTTCTCCCCCTCCCACACCAGATTTTTTGAACCGAGGGGACAGAACCATGCCGATTCACCCTTGGTATGGTTTGGCATATGCCCCAAACCAAACAGTTTGGGCAGTATGGCGAACCTTGCTGATATAGTTGCAAAAACTATATGGTGGAAAGGAACATCATTTTGATATAATCTTCTCAGGATTCACACCTTCAACACCAAGTCATTAACGATTGTATTCAAGTGGTTTTAGATTTTGATGAGTTTTGGGTCATCTGGAAATGATGGAAGGAGTTTGGGCACTTACCTCCACCTTTTACCTGAAGGCCAGCTCCTGCAAAAAATGCGAGTCTCATTTCCTTGGATTTGAAAACATCAAAGTAACTGACAGATTTCTTAAACTGAACTTCATCATCAGAAGCAGCAGCAAGCTGATCAATCTCCTCCTCTAAACGGTCAGAGTCATAGATTTTTGCAAGCACAGCAACAGCTTTAGCTTTCTCATTCTGCACATAGGTGAAAGATTGGGAATAAAAGGTTCTATGTTGGAAGTAATATGACCTATGAAAATATCTGATGAAAGGACACATAGTTTGTTTACCTTCAGATAAAGCCAGCGTGGTGATTCAGGAAGTAACAGCATTAGAATGAACTGCAAAATGGGTGGTACCGCAGCAACTCCAAGCATCCAGCGCCAAGTCCCAGAAACCTGCTCAACAAAGCCTACACTATCAGTAAAGAAATTACATGTTGAAGATACACCAATCTTTTACTTCAAGATACAACTTCCGAATAAATAGAAGGATGTCCAACAAGCTATCAGTGTAAGAACAAAATTTATTTAGAACCCAACTGACAAGACAATTGTCAAGCTATTTGCTCATGTTGGTACAAAAGATTTGTCTATCAATGAAACTATTAGCCTTTTTATCTCGTCCATGGTGCATCTGTGATGCTGAACGAACATACTTATACCATTTAAGTTCAATTTTGTGTGGTTAACACATTATAAACCATAAAATCCTATTTGACAACCACCAATATTTATAAGATCATAACACACCAACGTAACAACTGCAAACTACAGCTGACATCAAAACAAGGTTACCGAAGAATGAGAACTATGGAAATGTTGAGTTAAAAGTTTAGGTATGATTAGAGCAAATAGCATTAGCACATAGTATCAGATATTGTAGTATATATAAGAATCGGAGAATTAATACTCTCAAAATGCTCAAAAAAAAGGAGTTTAACAAGGAGAATTAATAATTATTCACAAACTAAAAGACTGCATCATTGTTGTAACTGGATCAACAACAACTACTTGATTAACTTTCTCAATGCATACAAAGTTTTAATGCCTCCTTCAAACAAGAGTATTATTAGAGTTCTGTGGTGAAATCAAATTCACTTAGGACAAAAGTTTACAACTTAGTCGACTAGAAAAAATAAATTGCATAAGTACTGAAACTTAAGATCAAAGACTACTTGATGCAACTTTCTCCAGGCATTTAACTCCCGAATAAATTTCACCTTCTAGCAAGACCCATTGTAGCTCAATAATGAGTTGGATATAAACTGGCGGGAGATTTTACCAACAAGGAAATAGACGCAACCCATGAATAAGCCCTTGCTGATGCAGCAAATTTGGAAGCATACATATAGTGAGACAGGTCCAGCATTAGACCAGCTTATCCAAAAATAAGTAAGTCTAACAGGATGTCATCTTTTCCAGTTTCTCATTTCTGTGGTCTATTGTTGTTTTGTATATACACATATAGGAAGTTATATTTCATAGTACCTGAAGGACTTCTTCTTAAACTGAATGGAAACTAGTACAGATGTAAGAATGAGACTCAATTTAAAATATAAATTATATTATCATACGTAAGAGCATGTTTGCCTGTTTGCTATTCTGCAGTTATATTTTGCTTCCAATACCCTTTCTCCAGGTGTTCTTCCTCCATCTTCCATTCCCCACCTCAACTGGTTTAGTTCTAAACCACATGCATGGTCATCTGCCTTAGCTCACTTCTACATTCACTTATTTCTCAAAGCATCATAAGGCATCCAACTTATCAAAAGACAGTTTTCATAAATCTTAAGTTTAAGTTACCAACAACCATATATAAAAAGCATTCTTCTGTTATTTCTTTTAAAAGTATGCATCACTCTAGACAAATTAAAAAATATTTAATGCAATTCTAAACCTGATATATTTCATTGATAAATGTTTAACAAATATTGTGCATTGATTAGAATCATAAGCTCCATGAACCACTTATGTTCAGATAAGCATAAATTTTACAAATTTAAATTCCTTTTTAAGAAAAGGCTATATGTTGAAGTCATCGGTCTAAATAATATTTAAAAAGGAATAACTGAGCTATATGCAAATAGAAGTGAAGTAGGTAGCAATCCGATCAAAACGACATCATCATCAACAAGAAGTGAACTGTCAGAATCTACAGACTGACCAGATTGATGAGAATATAAGCCTACAATAAGAGCTATAAAAATGAACGTTAAAGGAGATAATATCTTGATGGACAGTCAAAGACACCACTCACCAATACCAGGTGGCTGGTATAGCGCACCAAACATCCATTGCTGCAGTTGGAGGGAAGACCAAAGCTTCTTCATGACATATAATGAATGCTAGGTAATTAATTAACATGCATCCACAAGAATGTTAAACACAACCAGTGATTAACAGAATACATTTAGAAACTAAGTCAAATATATGTGCAGTCTGCAGATTTTTGTCAAGATATCATGGTACGTGTATTTAAAAGTTGTGGGTATAGATAGAGTTACATAAGTATCAGTGGTCCATAAAGTGAAACAGAGTATAAACAAACAGCTTCCTTCTCTTCTTTGCAATGCTAATCCATGAAGCTTTTTTGCCAGGAATGCAATTCTGGAACGCTGCAATGATGATGCTTCTTCAAAATCGGGCAGCCAAAAAGTTTTCATGCATGTAATACATATTGACAGAAATGTAAATAAAAGTCCAACACACTAACCGACTTGAGACTCGACTCGGCTGATTGGTCATGCTGGGCTCCAAGCATCAAGTATGAGAATGTCTTTTTACATTTGTCTAAAATAACTTCAAAACAATCATGTAAAGGAAAGGCTGATTCCCAATCATATTCCCAAGTTCTTTAATATTGTTATACAGCTGGATTTCAAGTCATTTGTTTAATCCTTTTGATATAAGTTGTTCTGTGTTATGTGCATAAGTCACCAAATTTACTTTTATGGAACTCGATCTAAAGAAACTTATATAGATGATTTGGAGTGATAAATATACTTCATATTGATAGAAAACTTAGAGGTTGATTAAATAATCAATAGAATATTACAACTGACACTGCATTGATGGGAAAAAGGCAAGATGAATTTACCTCTGTAAAAGCGAGATTTACAAGGTATGAGAGGAACTGTCCACCAGTGATCATGAGTACATTCGTGCCCACAAGACCTCCTCTAATCTCTGAAGGAGATGCTTCAGCAATATACACTGGCGCAGTGACAGATGCTATGCCAACACCCAGACCAATGAGGAGCCTTCCAAGTATGAGGACATACGGGTCCGGAGCAGCACACATAACAAGTGATCCAATGGCGAAGACCACATCAGCAAGAAGAGTAGCTCTCTTGCGTCCATATGCATCATTTACCCACCCACCACCTGCAGCTCCAATCATAGCTCCTACAAGTGCCATGCTTACAATTGTTTCCTACCAAGTACATAAATTCAGTACCTTTTCTGATAAGGAGCTTATATTTAAAACACAATATCTCCCACTAATTATGAAAAGGAGCACGGAACATGGTATACCTGTAAAAATTGTTTTCATTGACCACCTTAAAATCATCACGGATGTAGAGAAGTGCCCCAGATATGACACCTAGAGATCAAAATTAATCACCAACAAATGTTTACAACGTTATAAACAGAAAACTTTATTAGAAAGAAATTGTAAATTTAGACAGATTTTTTTTTGAAATTATAAATTTAGAAAGAATCAAATAGATCTAAAGTGGTATTCTGTAGCAGGTTAACCATGCAGTAAGAAACCAATAGACCGCCAGATTCCATGTTAAAATGCAAATAATTCCAATATCACTTCTTATGAGACAAGGAAAATAAACACACTTTGCCTGTCCTAGAACACAAATCAGATATCAAATTTCACCCAAAAGCAATCCAAAAAATTGTTAAGAGAAAAGCTTTAACGATGACCTGAAAGACATCCAATATTTGACTTTGAAAAAAAAAGGCAATCTAGTAGAATCTTTCCATATGTAAATAAAGATTTGCTCACGAACCAAAAAGGTAAGCCAATAAACAAACAAACAGACAACATCAACAACAGAAACAAAAGATGGGAACAATTATTTTTGTAATCAAGTTTGGTCTGCATCAAAACTTAAACTTTGATGTTGAATGTACCAGAAGAGCATGAGAAAGATCGATCTGGACAAACCACATATTTATAACAGCAGTTACACAGCGGTGGACGAAGCATAAGACGAGATTAGCCGCGCTCAATCCAAAGTTCATACTTTAATTCCAACTCAATCGTAAAAACACAAGAAAACCTATTATCTGGACTACAAGATGAAGTAACCACGTTCCCGTAACAACAGTAACATGGTCCAGCTACATCAAAATCAAAACTTTGACCAAGAACATAACAAACAAGATCGGGGAAAACTTTCACACCGACGAAAGAAATCACTACCTGTGTCATAACCAAACAGCAATCCTCCAATCCCAGCAGTCACCGTGAGCCCAAGCACATACTGATTGCTAAAGTACGACATTCTCCTCGTTGGCAAGGGATCCAGCATCCCCGAGCTCCCCGGCATCGACAGGATCGTCATCTTGCCCTTCTCTCACCACCCAAAGCCACCACCAATTCAAAGCTCCAACAACACCCAACCCGATCAAAAGCTAACGGAAACAATGATACAAAGAACCAATCATACGAAGGAGGAGAGGAGGAAGGAGCGGATGAGAGAAGCTTCGAGAGTGGAAGATTTAAAAAGCCCGGAGAGGGAGGGGATAAGGATTGGCGATTGGGGGTGGGCTCTCCCTGCGTTCCTTTTTTTTTATAGATGAAGGCGCGTAATTAGTTTTTTTTTTTGATACAAAAATTAGTAGTTTTTTTTATGTCTCCTAGGAGGCAAGAAGCCACAGGAGAGAGAGAGAGAGCACGCTCTGCACCGTTGCCTCCCACCCTCTCCCGTTCCTGCCCTTTTCTAACGAAAGAAACTAGAGGGAGAGAGAGAGGAGAGTTAAGAAGCTCGTGAAGGAAAAAATAGTGGACGACACGAGGGGAGAGGGAACGGGGCCGGGCGTTGTTATGCAGGGAGCGAGTTTTTAATTGTACTCCGTGGTTTCCTGAAGCTTCGGCATTACTGTGGGGTGTGTTTATGTTGTGGAGTAGGTAATATGGACTGAAGGGAGTGGATCTCGGGATAATTGGGAAGGTGTTTATTGGTTCCCTAAGAAATGGCGGAGAGCGGCGCGTACAGCTGTGGCAGACCGTTTGGAGAGATGTATTGTTCGAACAGCAAACAGCATTCGGTTTTAATGAGTAAGCACCCATTGATGCCCGCCTTTACTTGCTTTATGTAAGTTGAATTATTTAGTATGAAATAATGGCTTCTTAGTAATTATTATTTTTTGGTAAAGAACTAGAATAGTAATTACAATAAAAGAAGAAATTATGTGATTCTCATCCAAGTCACTTTTATTTAATAATTTTTTAATAATTCATCTTTAAAAAGTTGCATTATATCTCAGGTCTTGCAAATATATAATTTAGATAAATTAGTTACCAATAACCATTATTATTTTATTCTACAATAATTTTATAAAAAAATATAGATGAATGATTTCTGTTATTTCAATACTTAAAATTATAATGTAACTATATTGGCCGTATAAACTATGTTTATCATCAAATCCAACTTTATCATCGAACGAGTTTGCATGGCACAGGTTAGCATGTGTCCTGATGATATTGATTCTTAATATATTGATCTAATCAAATATATAAAATGTCTCATATACGTGAATAAATTTTAATAGTTGATGAAAAATTATTGATTAAAATTATTCCGTCATATAAATTTTGAATCATCCAATAAAATATCTCTATATCATTTAGTAAAATTAAAAAATATTATAAAAATTAAATTGAAAATGATTAATTATAATCAATTATATTTTTTATTATTTTATATTTTTTAATAAATAAAAATTTTGAAATTTTGATTCATCCAATGACATTGGATGGTTCAAAGTCAAATAGTTCTAGTTGGCGGTGCATTTGTGCCACGTAGCCTTCCACAAGTCGTGATAGGATTTGAAGAATTTAGTGTCCGCTGTTTGTTAGATAACAGGTTCGATTCCGTGACCTTTCGTCGTCTTAGGGTGCACAGGTGTCACTTGTCAGAGCTCGTCACGTTCAGGACAAAAAAACACCGACGGCAAGAAAGGAAGCAAGTGACAATTTAGGTGGGACCTTCGGAGTAAAGAAAGGAGATGACCGTACGAGGTGGAATCAACGTGACTTGGGTGCTCGTTTACGGGTTAACTTTTGGGTGACACTAGTTTCCCAGCAAAACAGAAAAAGAGCGAAGTGGCCATCTGGCGACCCGTTATCTTCATGGTTCGCGGTGCAATTCGCGCGTCGGCGGATGTTATCCTCCCGCCATTGCCGGATAGGCAACCGCGCTGGGTTGCTGAAAAATTATTGGTTAGAGCGGATTTGGATCATAAATAATTTATTAGTTAGAAGGGAAGTTAAATATAGGATGGGGAAGGATATTAAATATATGATAGTGCTTGTTGTTATATTATAAAAAATAAGAAAATGAAAGCAAAATAATTAAATTATTAGTGATCCACAGTGAATCTAATCTAATCATTTTTTTTTTTTGCTGGGATTGCTTGAGCTATTTTTTTGGACTATGTTTAGTTGTGGAATATCCAAGGATAAAGGGTTTTAAATGACTTTTATCCGTTACCATCCAACAGCTCGGCTTTATGGAAGAATAAGATTAGCTCAGCTGGCACTACCAAGTGTTTGCTCGAACTAAGAGATTGGGAATCTGATTCTGGTTGAAGCTGAGCCCCAATGGGCATGAGATTTGTTGTCAAATTCTGACAAGGAAATTGGATCTAGCTTGTTATATTCTTTAATTTCTTGATAAGTATCGCAGAAATTTTTAAGATTAATTGTTTGTGACTCCTTATGTTTTTACCATTTTAACTCTGCTTTGGTAATTCTCTCCCAATTTATATATATATATATATGTAAATATGGATATAGCGAAGACATAAACAACTCGCGTATTATTGTAATAAATGAAGGACCATCCAGCCCTCCAATCCCCTATATATATATATATATATATATATATAT
>KE505347.1:30335-44488 GCA_000441515.1 Elaeis oleifera
CTCTCTCTCTCTCTCTCTCTCTCTCTCTCTCATCTTTATTCTTAGCCTCTCTTGGATGGGGATGGGGAGTATGATAATGGCGGGGGAGGAGGAAGCATGGCTTGCGATGGGGATAGTGGCGGTGGGGATGGTGTATGTGGTGGTGTTGGTGGTAGAGGCGATGGGGAGCAGGGCGGCGTCGCTTCTCCTCCCGTACTGCTGCTGCTGCTGCTTCCCTACCCTGTTGCTTGTCCTTCCTGATCCGAAGAGCCTTCGCGTCGATCGCTCCTCCGGCGGCGAAGAAGCAGGGCTCCCGCACGGGGAAGACTCCCGGGTTTCCTGGTGCTGTCTTGGCACGTGAGTGTCCGTCGATGATGGATAGATGCATGTGGAGAGCTTCTATTTTTACTCTGTTTATTGATTTTGTTAGAGACTCAGATGTAAATTTAGGATTACAGGGATGTTCGCTGTAAAAATAATAATAATAATAATAGTAATAATAATTGCGATGGAATCCCTCCAAAGTGGGGAACAATCTTGCCTTGGGATGAAGGAGAAAGTTTCCGGTGACAATTTAAAAGTAACTAAAGCTGCACTAATTTTTTCTTTTAAATGAAAAAGGCGATGGCTTTAGAAAAAAAAAATGGTAGAGATTACCCCTCAGGATCACTGCTCCGCTCAATGTAAACCTCCAATGTGCTGCAGAGAGGGTACTGCAGTAGATCTTGTTCTCCTGGCTTGTGATAAACGCAATGTTCTAGTCAAATAAAATGTGGCTTAAGCCAAATTTGAAAACCACGTTTGTTTCGGGAGGTATATAAGACACTCCTGAAGCAAAGTGCGATCATATCTTTGCTCATCGGAAGACTCTAGTACAAAGGTTAATCAAATGCAAATTTGCTAATTTTTCAGAATTTCAGCTGTTTCCTAGTTGTCTCAGTGCAAGATTAAAAGCAGCTCACGATGTTTACGAAAAACCGCTTTTATTTATAAAATTGACAGCCCTTGTAATGGTTTTGGGCACTTTTTAAGGTTTTGTACATGTAACAGGCTTTTTAAGCAAACACTGTACTCTGTCACCTTTGTAGAATAATTTTCTAAAATCAAATTCCCATCAGCTAAAGAAGCATTTTCTATTCAGTCTCTGTTCAGTAAACAGATCTGCACTTTTTATTATAACAACCAACAGTGGCTATTCCAACAGTCATTAGCAGGGCCTTAATTTGGGAGTACCAGTGTTATAGCAGAGGCTAATAGAAGACCAATACTTTATAGCGACCTGCTTTTGTGAGTTCGATGTCAACCATACTCTTCCATCCATGGTTAAGGCTCTGCCCCTTTGTTTGTTTTTTTTTTTTTGCAAAAGAAAAAAAAACTTAACATCTATCCTGTCAAGAAGCGAGTTACTATATCAGCATAATTTGCATATATGGTGTTGTTGAAAACAGGCCAAGCTATCTCCATTCTTCATCTAGTGGGATGCAAGCACCTCATGGAGTGTGCCATGACAACTGTCAGACAACCCAGGGCATCACTAGAATCTGGAAACTCATAACAGACTACTTTCTTGCCTAAGTGCTTCACCACTGGTAATGCATGTTTATATGTCATCAGTTCAGCTGTGATGACTGATGATCGCAGGAGCGCATAAGTACAAATAAAGTTCACAAGATAAAAAATATATTTAAAATATAGTTGGCAGAGATGCACTCTACCATTAGAATTAAATTGGTTGTGAATGTGAAGCACTTTGTGAAATGGGTCAATGTCTTGGTTCTGAAGTTTTCCAGCTTGAACCCAAATACTTCATCCACAGCCACGAGCAGGGTGAAGCAACTCTTCTAAAAGGTCACGATCCCTCACTGTAAGCAAGACTACAATCAACATAAGAATGCAATTTGCAGTTATCCGCTTATTTCTTGATTCCGAGAAAGTGTTTTAAGTTATCGACAAATTACCTGCAAAATCTACCTTGTATGGAGAATGGCGTGCAATCTACTTTCTCGGAGTTGCCAAGGATCATATCAGTAACCATTTCAGCAGTACCCAATGCCTGAAGAAAAGCAACCAGGGCAGTAAAGGAAAATAGTCAACAAGCAGTTCTTCTTGGAACACAGATCTGTAAAAAGCATAGACTATAACATGAAATTTTAATCAGCACTTCAAGTGCCATGAAGTTGCACCACCACCAACATAGTGAACAAGCACTTTTAAAATAAATAATAGTGACAAAAACTTGCTTTGGTAAAAGATCATAAGAAAGAAAGGTTGATGACAATGGATACCTACTGGCCTTGCATCTATGCCATCTTTCCAGTATTTGTAAATAAGATGTTGTACCCGGGTTTTTCCACCATTTAACCATTCATGATACGTATATAACCTAAAAGTACTAAACCCTTGTTATGCGTAAATACCATTCATATTTTGGAATATGAACATTTTCTAGGTGGATAATATTCACTTTCCTTGATTTATGGCAGGATGTATTTACGATATTTATTATTGAGATGCCATACCCATTCTTCTTGAATCCACAATCTTGACCAGAAGCTTCTGTCTTTTGATGAAAACAAATTTGACTAATGCCCTAGAAAATGTGATTATCTTTTAGACTGAACTGCCTACTTAACAGTTGATGCATAAAAGCACTAAATATACCCTTTGGTTAGATGGTAAATAAAGGACCTGATGCCAACCGGGACTCCATGCAGTCAAAGCTGCCCCAAGTTTGGAGCTCATGGTTTAGAATCCCAGCAAGGTACTCTGATAACAATAGGACCAAGCCCTAATGGTACCTAATGAAGGACAACTGCGGCTGTTTGTTTGGACCATCCTTTGGCAAAGTATAAGCCAAAGGCACTCCTTAGTATCAGCAATGAGTAGAAAATGAATTATTAGCTCACATATCAAGAAATAGACAGTTTCTCTATGAAACTGAACAACACAAACTTGAAATCACAAAACTAAATCTAAGACAAGGCCAATGATATGGCATATGCAGGGCACGACAAGAATGTTGGAGAAGAACTAATATGACATAACTGTTTATAAATTGAAATTAAATCACTTTTACAAGTTATATTGGAGTTACCATTAAAAGTCCACTTCCTTCATGTCCAGTTGCAAGTAAAGATTTGGCAAACTAGGAACAGGTCCAATGACTGGCTTCCCATCAGGCACTGGAATAAGCAAAAATGTTGTCATTGCTCTTTGCTTAAACTCTATCTTCATGCAAAAGATATTCAAGCTCAGAGGAACACTATAGACAGAAGCACACAATGCAGTAAGTTGGAGAGCATAAGGCATACTATAAGGACGGAGTCCTATTCTTATGTTTCTGTTTTGACTGACATCACAAGAAAGAGCTCGTAAAGCAGGAAAGAATTCTCCAGCCCGGTTCAATATTTGCTTGATGATTGATTCATCTACTTCAGTACTGAATCCAGTGAACTGGCGGCTACTCCCTGAAATGCAAAACTAGAAAAGAGATGAGAAAGCAACATATGTGATCAACAATAGCTAATGAAATTAACCTTACCACAGCCAAAACAAGGAAAATATAAGAAATTAAATAGGCACAGCTAGATGCTTCAGAAAATTCCATCTGAAACAAAAACCATTTCAGGTCCCATGATAAAGGAAATGAAAAGAACCACTGTGGGATAAACTGAACCATCTATCGGCATCACAGTCACCTAGATTGCAGTCTCTGTTAATTCAAAAGACAGGTAATCACCAAGACTCGAAAACTTGGTTCCAGTTTTGGTTTCAGCTGGGCTCAGAAAGTTCCAGTTTTGGCAACATCAGCTTTACTCTCAGTAGTTTTGGACTTAATTATTAAAATAGAAAATTCAATTTTTGCATAAAGGAAGATGATGTGTAGTCTTTTAAAGAATAAGTCAAAGGGATAACATACCCAAAACAAGATTCTCCCTTGAATCCATAGTAGCTGTCATTGATATAGATGACAACTTCTGCTCATCTTCGTCTGCTTCTGAAGCCAAGGATGTGTAAGGCAAAGTAGCAGCTTGATGATCAATATACCCTACCTCCATCAGGCCATGGTTCAAGTGAATTTTATTGAATTTTTCCAACACAAGAAGATGGCCCTGATAAAGCAAGAGGATGGCGATGCCCTTAGCCATTACTATACCATGCTTGTAGAATAAGTGTTAAATAGTACTTTTCAAGGTTAACAATATTAAGCTTCTTCTGTTCTCCCTTTCCCTATACTTTGAGCCAAGGTACAGAAGCTTCAAATAAGCAACAAATGAATGTGAAAAAAGGTCACAGAGAGAACATTGCGACTGTCCCCTATGCCAGAAGGGGCAATTTGCTGCCATAAAATGCCAACAAGAATAGATGCAATAATGGTTGAACATTTTGTCACTCAGCAAAACATTTTTCTGGTCGCTATTCACTCAAAATACTTACTCTAGTAGCGGTTACTTGCCAAGATAGAGTATGACCAACAATTCAACAGAGATGACCACAGAATAACAATCCTCCTAAACTTCGGGCAAAGTATGCAACAGACCACCTAAATGCAGGAATATAAGCATCATGATCCTATTCCATTTAAGAAACTAATGAAATTCCACATTATGCTGCGAGCCTACTTGGAAAAAACAAGCAGAATGAATACTATAAGAACAGATGGAAACTCTTGTTGTTTAAAGCACAGTTGAGACATCTGTCAACATATACAACAAGTAAAACTAATCTAGAAACTTAATTTAGAATTAAATGGGCTTGATATAACACAAGAAAAATGGTTAAGAACAAAGTAATACACACAGATAAAAGCATGGTAGCTCTATACAACTAAAAGCCAGTATAGATACTGAAAAGAAACCTTTCGAGGCTTCACAGGCACATTTAGACCAGAATTTGGTTTTCTATGAAGCTTTTCATCAAGGACCCACTCCAGGCACCTGCTGCCACTACAACAGCCTTCTTACCATACAGGATGTTCTGGGAAGTTTGGATGCCTTCAACTGCTCCAGTTCTCTTAGATCTGCAAGATATCATTTCAAGAAAGCAAACATGTAGACATGTATAAATATTCAGTCAAAAGAAATCAAGACATAGAGGCAAAATATCTGAGCTTGACAGAAGGAAAGAAAATAACATACCTTAATAACCGAATGGCAGGATTATTATAAAACTCTGCATATCTGCCTTCTGGAGAAAAATACTTATTACCCTACTACATTAAGGAATTTTCATCAACCAATCATGCAGGTCATAGTGAATGTGGTCGAAGTTTGAAACAAAGATCAAGAATTTGGCAGCAGAGGCACCTTTTCTATGAAAGCAACTGCCTGGAAAGCATCCAGCTGGCAGTCCTCTGGAAAAAATGCAGCTCCACTTTCCTCTCCAACCTCAAGTGCTGGTTCCTTTGAGTGCAGAGAAGAGGAAGACAAATATTCAGCCCTCAACCCAGCTCTGTTAAAAAGGTTGACCCTTTGCTCCAGCATGGCTAACTCGCTTGATGTTTTACCAATCAATAAGCTTCCTACCGATTAAAAAAGTTATGACAATACGTTATCTTTTATAGAAACAAAGACTTTTAATAATTATGATAGCTCAACAGGAAAAATTAAAGAACTTAACAATATAATCGTAAGGCTTCCAAAAAGTGCTGCCACAACCCAATTACAAATCTTAAGATGATATTGACTCTAGGTATGTTTGTTTCATCAAGGATTGATGGATGAAGCAGATTGCTACTCACACCCAATAATCAAGTGCATAGGCAATCAGGGTCAGTATCTGATCAGTAGTTCGATTTTCTAACTCAAGTAACGATCGACAACTGAGATTACAAGGAGAAAGTAGACTGTTGAATTATATAGTAGAAAAGGGAAGACATGTTGATCAAGAACCTTTCCATCCCAAGTTCTCATAATGGATTCTTTGTAATTGATATTTGATTGGTTCCAAGATATTCCTATTAGATTAATTCTGTGCAGGCTTCTCATGCTGATAACAGTGGATTGCTACAAAATGGTCTTAAAAGTGTAGATGATCATAAAACAGCACATCTTATGATTACATTGCTGTTGATTCAACCAGACGTGACATTATGGTTAGATCTTCACACAAGAGAATCAAAGGTGTATTGCTGTAGACTATATGTGGTAGTAAAACACTCATCCATTTAAGGGGTTGACTGAGGGAGACATCTTACACAAACTGAGATCTGATCCAGTGAGTGTCGGATTGAGGTTGTATCTTTCAGATGAACGAAGGACCCACCTTCCTTCGCACGAATCCACTGTTGATCACCCACCACAAAGATCTCAAAGTGCTCTGAATTTTGCCATTCAGCCACCTGCACAGTTCTCAAAGTGACCAGTGGATGATCTAATGGTTCACTCGTGCAAAGAAAGGTGAGTCTTCTTTCGCATGAAAGATACACCCCGACCAATGAGAGGCATTCCTCATCTTGAAATAACTTTCGGTAGAAGAGGACATAGTTCTATTTGGTTGTGACAATGAAGATGTGGAGCACTATGTCTTTGTCATAGGTAAGCACCATTATCACAGGTAAGTGACCATAAAACAATACAACACACGAAACTTCTGGTTACATTGTTCCATACATCATCTTTGTGTGAAGGCCATAGGTGTTGCTTTTGCCCTCACTATATGTGAACCAACATTCCCCACCTATCAGTGAAATATGTAGTTCACTGGTAGCCTTTCAATGATTAAGCACACAGTGATCCCCCAGGACCCCCACCCCTCACAGGCTCCCTAAAATTCTGATTTTGGAACGTCACATAGATGGTATATACATGGGCAGCGTTGTTCTAAAAGAGATCTTACTCGCAGTGACAGTAACTTGCATTTCTTATGATTCATAGGTGAAGCAAAAACAGAGCTCAAGAATGCAGGAACAGATAGCCATTCCCAAGAATAACACTCCTGTGCTGAACTTGGAAGTTTCATTGAAAGAAACCCAATAAAAATCACAACTTTACGATAAAAAACCTGTTTCTTCCAACCCATAACATCTAGTGGATCCATTCCCTGGCGCTTCATACTATCAGCCAGCTCCTCCCACAGCTGTTTGCTTCTCATCCCGAGCTCCCATGTATCACTACCCGGAGTCTTGTTTGCCAACCAAATATACCCTTGCCCTGATGCCATCAAGAATAATCAAACTATAGACATTACAATATATAGAAAGATCGAGAAAGCTAAGGTTCTTTAAGGAAGCCAAAACCCTAGCTCACCAGCACCAGTGGCGCCGGAGCAGGGCACGCCAGCGTCCACCACGGCGACGGAGAGGCTCGAGGAGAGAAGCAGCTGCCGCGCGATGGTCAGTCCGATAATCCCGGCGCCGACCACCACCACGTCGTGCTCGGATCGCTGCAGCGACACCGGAGTGACGGATCGGGGACGCCGGACCTCGAGAGAACGGATCTTTCGGAATGATCGGGTGCGAGTTCCCCTCGAGTTGAAGAGGGAACGAGGTAGGACGGCGGGACCGGGCGAGAATAGAAGACCTCGGAGCTCCGGGCTGGGTTTCGGAGAGCCCAGGGAGATGGACGCCATTCTCTTGCTCACTTGGGGCGAGAGAGAGATATCGAGCTGGGAAGGAGGCGGCGAATGATTGATGTAACTCCTCCTGGAACAACAGGCTTGAGGGTTGACTTCCCGATTTCTCCCTTCGGTCGGAGAAGGTACAACTTGGACTGGGCCCCGTCCTTTTAGAAGATTGGGGACTAAATTTTGACTCAAGACGACGTCCATCAATTTCACCAATTATACCAACTGATACGATTCACTATATTTGGGATATGATGACAAAGAAATTTTAAAGAAAAAATCTGTAAGTTGAACGAGGATTGAGCAAGATTTGCCGGATTTGCGATTTCTATTTATTGGTAAAGATCTACTGCCGGAAGACTCCGATCCAAGGTGATCCAAGGTGAATGGATGTGGTTAGTCCTTTCGGCATGGAGGCTAACATCTATTTGAGGGCTTGGGCTCCTTGAGAAATTTGAAAAGAAGTTCACTCTCCTTTCTCCTCGTTAATTTTTCGATAGAGATCTTCCGATAGTTAAGTGAGATAAAGCTTAAGAATAATAGAGAAAAGAAATTTAAATAAAAAGTAGATCCGTTCTCTTTCAAAAAGCCTTATCCAAAAGTTCTTATGCCTCTTTTATATAGAGGAGGTTAATCATGCGTTACCACTAAACTGGATAATGGAAGCGAAAAATCAATACCTACACATGGGTAGTGGGTTACATGTATTATTTACGTGAATTAGCTTACATGTCCATAATTAAAAGAAATTGTCAGAGATTTTTGGAGATTTTTTGGGGCAATCTTTATTTTATAACACCTGACTAGCTCAGGATTTCATCTCTTGTTATGGGCATAGTTCTGACATCAAGAGATCGATAAAAGTCTGAGCTGAAGATTGGGTGATGGCCGATGTTGAGTCGATTATCCAATCTTTTATTTCAACCTCTAAGAAGGTCCTTTGACCATCTTAAAAGTTGTCGGTATTAAGTCCGAGAAATGTGTTCGGTTATAACTCGATGGAGGAAAGGTTGAGGTCAGATGGTAAATTCTCTTTATAATACTTGCCCTCACTTCCAAGCTCGAAGTGATAAATGTGATAAATTCTCTCTAAAATACTTGCCCTCACTTTCGAGCCCGAAATAATAAAATTACTTCCGCAAAGAAAGTAGCTTACTGTAGGACTTAACCTTGATCTTTGATTCAACTTTTAAACCAAATTATTTAATTCTTATTATTCGGCATAGAAATTTTAGAATCTCGTTAATGCGCCACTTCGTAAGTCTTGCCACAATTATGAGGTATGACCGGTTCGAAGTGCTAGACATAATGATTTGAAGAAAGATTCCGATAATTATTTCTGACTTATCATGACTTACCATGTATCAATCATTGGTGGATCCTATGTTGCCTCTCATGGATCGACCTACATGATCTGATCTAGAGGAGGTGTGGTGAAGAGCCGCATGATTCGATGGTTTTGACGCAGATCACGTGGCAATAATCAAGCAGCACAAAGACTTAATCTAAGCCATTAATGAATAGTATAAATAGATTTTTTTTTTTGTCCAGTCTCTTTCCTATTTGCATAGACAAATTCTAGTTGCCCCTTGGCCCTTGTTGCCGTGGCCTCCAGATCACCATCTTCTCCAATGCCAGCGAACCTTTAGGCTTTCACAACTCTTTTCCTGATTGGTCTTCCATCTACCGAGCTTGTTTTTCCTATGTTTTTTTTTTTTGGATTTTTGCTTGCTCTAGTTCCCTTCGGTTTTCAGAGCGTATCTTGAATCCGCATACAATAATATCTACCAGGTAATTATGACATGGAATAATTCCTTAAATTGGCCGATGCCATTATAGTAGCGTGACGGAGCTAGCCATACTAATATATAACTTAGACCCAATCTAAGTCCTACTACCATGGGATTCAGTACCATCGCGTGCAAGGCACGAACATTGGGGGAGAAACCGTGGGTACTCCCTTTGGACTAAGAAAGGAAAAGAAAATCTCCTATGGTACCATCTTTTGAGGGACAATGGCTTTTGGTGGGTAATTAATTGCCACTTCTTGATTGACCAAGAAATCAAAGTACTGCGTATTGATAAGTTATTAACCTCAAACCAAGGACTCTAATAAATTTTTTATTCTAACATATCCTTTTTGTACTATGGATGAGAGGACATGATGTGTTGATTAATTATGATGCCATGTTTATGATACTTTTGGGGAGTGTTACCATGCGAACTATTACGTTATGTATGTTATAAGATATTTTTGGAGAGTAACTCTTAGTTAACAAGCATAGTTGCCCAGATAGAGCAACAGTCTACAATTACGCAATAATGATGATTTTGAAGGATTTAGATTACGTAGTTCACTTAATAGTATTAACTTAATTAAAAATCACATTACTATTGCTATAACCATGTTTTGTCATCTTTAACACAACACTAAATATATTAAAATGAATATCTATAATATATACACAATATTACCAAACTAATGAGGCTTGGTTCATTTAGTTAGCACCCTTCTCCTGATGCGCAGCTCTCTTATTTCTTTAATTTTGATGATACATGCGTTGCTATTAAAAATTTAGTATATGAAGATATAAATATTAGATTTTTATACTAGGTTTCTTTGACAAATCAACAATAACATTGATACATATCTCTAATTAATTTGTAGAGATTATTTTACTATATGATATGCCAACATATCATATAGTTATCCAAACATATGATATCTGTAAAGCTATTGTATTTTCTATTAATATAGAAAATAAATGATGTTGTTGCTCTAAGCTATTAATAGCCTTTGCTATATGGGAGTGGCATCATAGTTTTAACATAGCACAACAAGATGTTTTGGCTTAGCAGGGAACAGCTAATACAAACTTACATTCGTTATAACACTTCAACTGGAGGACACAAGGTGGTCATATGGAAATTATGGCTAAGGTCCGGGTATCAATTCCCTTCTGAAAACCATGCTTGGCAAGCAAGCTAGGCCAACTTTGTTCTGCTGATCAGTTCCATCATACCAGTATGACATTGATACTGACTTTAGCAAGAAATTTAAGATGAGAATCCATGTATCTAATATATCTTTAGAAAAATGCTTTAATGACTCACAAATATCACTTAAAAAGTCATTCAACCAGCATTAAATTCTCAGTGCTCCCTTTGAATTGGTACGGTGAAATGTGAAGTTAACATTGGAAGAATGGTGGGCTCAAAATAAAATAATATTATATTTTTGAAAGTATTTAAATATTCAAAATGTTAATTATTCCGTTGCACAATGATCCCATGGGTATTATAGCCACTAGAGGAATTTATTGGATACAATACATCACTAAATAAGTATTTATAACACTTCTTCCCAACAGTCACAAATATATTTTGAGATTAATACATAATTACTCATACATCTTCTAGATAATGAAAGTTTCTATATGACTCTTAGACTTCCAAAATTCTTAGACTTCCAACAATAATAATAATACAATTAAATTTATTTACTAACACCTCTTTAAACTTAATTGTATTCCATCCTTCGTGCCAAGTAAGTTCTTGAGCTTGTGAAATGAATCTGCTGCAAGTGGTTTGGTGAAGATATCCACCACTTAATTTTGAGACTTACATAAATTAGCTTTACATCCTTCTCCTTTACATGATTTCGAATAAAATGGTACCAGATGTCAATTTGCTTGCTTCTTTCATGAAGTATTGGATTTATAGCCAAACTAATTACAGATTTGCTGTCAACATCAATTTGTGTAGCTTCAACTTGTGGAAAGTGTATCTCCTTAAGCAAATTTCTTAGTCAAATTGCATAACACACACAAAATGGTGCCGCAACATGCTCAGCTTCACATATAGAGATAGTAACAATTGATTGCTTTTTGAAAACCCAAGTGAATGCCTTATCAACTATATAAAAACAAATCTAGTAGTACTTTTTCTATCATCAAAGTCTCCTCCCCAATCGCTATAAGAAAAATCATAAAGTTGAAAATTGTTAGATGATGAATATAATAGACCATGAGAGATGATACCTCGAATATAGCAAAGAATTCTCTTAGTGGCTTTCCAATATGTAGATTTTGGTTCTTCCATGTATCTACTAACCAATCCAATTCTATGAAGAATGTCTGGTCTTGTACAAGTCAAGTATCTCAAACTTCCAACCAAGCTTTTGTACAGAGTAGGATCCAACACTTTGCCTTCATCATATTTAGATAGCTTCACTCTATAATCAACGGGAGTGCTTATTAACTTGCAATCTTCCATCTTGAATTTCTTTAAAATCTTCTTTACATAAGCTTTTTAAAGATGACTTTTTTTATTCCTTTATTTTCAAGCCAAGGAAGTAGGTCATAAGCCTCATGTCCATCATCTCAAGCTCCCGAATCATGGTTAGTTTGAATTTTTCAAACATTTATGGATTATTTCTATAAAATAAGATCATCCACATACAAAGCAACAAACAAATATCTCCATTTTTTCTTTACATATAAGGCATGCTCAAAAGGACATTACACAAAATCATTAACCTTAAAGTAAGCATCAATGTGGCTATTCCAAGCTTTTGGAGCTTGTTTCAAGCCATATAATGCCTTCTTTAATTTCAAGACTTTTTCTTCGTACCTCTTCTTCACATAACCCATAAGTTACTCCACATAAACTTTCTCGTCAAGAAATTCATTCAAAAAAACCGATTTGACATCCATTTAGTATATTTGCTATTGATTTTGAATAGTAATAGAAAATAGCAATCTAATAGTCTCCATATGAGCAACGAATACAAATACGTTGTTATAGTTGATGCCGGCTTGTTGCTTGTATCCTTTAGCCACCAATCTTGCTTTGTATTTTTTACTTCTCTTTGAGCATTCTTCTTAATTTTGTAAACCCACTTCACACCAATGGGTTCATGTCCTTCAGGAAGATTGACATATTCCCATGTATCATTCTTTCTATGGCTTTGATCTTTTCATCCATAGCTTTCCTCCATCTTTCATCCTCTTTTGCTTCTTTATAAGAAATAGTTCTTGATTAGCAAGTAGACAAATAAGATTAAGCTCACCCGTTACCTCATAGAGCTGTTTAATGGATCTTGTCTTTTGTATTCTTGGAAAAACTTCCTTGGAGGGGGAAGTTGTTAATATTGTAAGAGATGATGGTGGCGAGGTGATCTTCTCTTGCTCTTCTTCTTCTTCATGAATATATATTTCTTGATTTTCTTCCCAATTCCAAGCTACTTCTTCTTGGAACTCCACATCTTGACTTATAATTAGGTTCTTGGTTGTTGGATCTAGAAGCTTGTAAGCTTTTGATCTTGCATCATAGCCAATAAAACATATTTGGCACTCTTATCTTCTAACTTCATCCTCCTTTGATCTGATACATGCGCATAGGCAAGACAGCTGAAGACTTTTAAGTGTGAAACATTTGGCCTCCTACCACTCAATGCTTCTTGTGGAGTTATATCTTTCAAGCTCTTTATTGGACATCTATTGAGTAAATAAATAGCGCAGTCCATGGCTTCTGCCCAAAACTCCTTAGGAAGATTTTTACTCTTCAACATGCTGCGAACTATTTTAAGAATATTTCGATTTTTTCTCTCCGTCACACCATTTTGTTGAGGTGAATATGGTGCCGTCAATAGCTGCCGAATGCTATGCTCACTACAATAATCTTCAAAGGCTTTAGATGTGAATTCTCTGCTACGATCTGATCGAAGTACCTTGATGTGATAGCCATTTTGATTTTCCACCATATTTTTGAACTTTTGAAGACTTCAAATGCATCGGATTTCTCCTTTAGGAATAAATCCATGTCTTCTTGCTATAATTATCAATCAATGTTAGAAAATAACAATTATCTCCAAATAATGTTGGAGTGATCGGCCCACAAATATTGGTGTGGATGAGCTCAAGAGACTTCTTTGCATAGTATGATGCCTCTTTAGGAAAACTCCTTGATTGTTTGCTAAGAACACATCCTTCACAAAATTAGTTAGGAGAATCAATATGAGGCAAGCCTTTCATCATGTTCCTTGTAGAGAGTTGTTTGAGACCACCAAAATGAAGATGTCCATATCTCAAATGCCATAGCCATAAACATCTTTCACAAAGCATTTAAACATTTGGAAGAAACATGCTTGATATTCAATAAGGACATTCTATTATTGGTCATTCGAATATGAGCAAGCAACTTATTATTTTGATTTCTCAAGAAGAGACTTCTATCTTTCATGTATATAGTATAGCCCTTCTCCAAAAGTTGTCCCATACTTAAAATATTACTTATCATACTTGGCACATAATAAACTTCAGAAATGAATTGATGACTTTTATCTTTTAATTGAATAAAATTTTACCTCTGCCTTTCATTGATACTTTAGAAGAATCTCCAAAAGAGACATGACCATCCACAGATTCATCTAGCTCCATAAATATTGTTGGAAATTGTGTCCCAAAATCAATCGTCAGTCTGTTGACGATTGTGCTTATCATTATAATTGTATATGAATTATTGAATTAATAAATATTATTTAATTTTTATTATTGTGTATATTCTATTTTGAACTTCTTGTTATGTGATAAAGTTCATAGGACTTATTT